>JAFLJL010002556.1:0-27500 GCA_018398815.1 Conus ventricosus | reverse complement strand
AGTGATGGATTGCCCGCGCGTCGTTTCCACTGTCCTGAGGTAAGTGATTGGATTGCCCGCGCTTCGTTTCCACTGTCCTGAGGTAAGTGATGGATTGCCCGCGCGTCGTTTCCACTGTCCTGAGGTAAGTGATGGATTCCCCGCGCTTCGTTTCCACTGTCCTGAGGTAAGTGATGGATTGCCCGCGCGTCGTTTCCACTGTCCTGAATGGTGTTTACCTTGCCTGAAGAAGATCCAAGAGGTCCAAAACGCATCGTGCTTTGTCTTGGGATTTGTTTGTCCATGTCGCCTGGCGGATTTACTTTTAATTCCTTTTAAGATTTGCTCAGTGCGATCGAGCGGCTTAAGGTCACGATGTATGACAGTATAACAAGTAACGCCTTTGATTGATCCACGAATTGATTTGTTGCTTGAGTGACGTATTGTCCGACTGAGTGATGCATCTGTTTCCTTACATAATTATGACTGTGTATGTATGTATGAATTACGTATGTATGTATGTATGTATGTATGTATGTATGTATTCATGTTTGCAGTATGTATGTATAAATGTATGTATGTATGTATCAATGTATGTATATACGTATGTGTGTATGTATGTGTAGGTGTATTTTGTATGGATGTATTTGTACTTAAGTGTGTGTTTGTATGTTTGTCTTAATGTATGTATGTATTATTCGTTATATCTTTTTCAACTGATGGGACTGATTGGTTTACTTCTTCTTGCTTTCTGTTTTCGTTGATTAACTTGTTTTATTTATTTCTGTTTATTTTTCGTTTCCTTTGTTGATTTGGACAAGCCAATGAACTATCTTATTTCATGCTTCGTGAAGTGAGACTGACCATCTTGTACGAGGCTACCCAAAAAAGACGAAGACGACTAACGACAGCGATGCGTCGACGACGACGACGGATCCTACTCCTCCTCAAGAAGAAGAGGAAGAAGAGGAGAAGAAGAAGAAGAAGAAGAAGAGAAGAAAAAGGAAAGTAGAAAAGAAGGAGAACAACAACAACACACATCAACAGCAAACAACAACACTAACAAGAGCAAGACAAGAAGATGGGGAAAGGGAGAAGAAGAACAAGAAGATTTTTATGTGTTTACACATTTTCCTGTCTTTATTTGACATCTGTATTCACACACGGGCGCGATTTGGGTACATTCCCCTCCCCCCCTTCATCGCCCTTCACTCTCATCACCTCGGGACCTTTCTCCTCTCCCCCCCCCCCCCCCCCCCCCACACACAACACAGACGCGCGCACGCGCCACAAATGACCTCCAGTATCACCTTTGTGACCCTACCTCTACACCAGTCCCCATAAAAACAGTGCTTTCTGATGGGCTGCTGTGCCCAGACAAAAATGTTGTTCATAAGTATTAAACCCTCATTTTTCTTTCCTCTTAAACGCTTTTCCATCGTATGAGTTCCTTCGCTTGTCGTGTACAGTAAAACTAAAGCGCGCCATTCCTTGAATATAAACTGCTTGACATTTTTTTTTCAAAACCTCTTCGTTTTTCTTTTGATTAAACGCTTTCATCATTTTCTCCCCCCCCCACCCCCCCCCTCCCGATCTTGTTTATCTTCTTACCACCCCTTTCTTGTTTTCTTTTGTTTCTCTTTACTTTTCTTTTAGGACTTTTTTTTTCCCTGTTTTTCGTTGTTGTGAGTCGTTCATTTCTAGTTCGCCTCTCTAGTCAACTTCTTTTTATGCTTGGTCTTTCTGGTTTTTCTTCTAGCCCCCCCCCCCCCCCCCCCCCACCCCACCCCCGTTCCGCCCTCCCTGTAAAATTTCCTCTCTGTACATTTTCTTTTCTGCTTTCCTTTCTTTTGTCTTGCTCTCTTTTCTCTTGTCATCCTATCATACGTGCTTTTTCTTTTCCCTACGTCTTATGTTCATCAACTGCGTTTTCACAGTGTATGACTTTGATTCGTTATTTTTTCTTCCTTTATTTCCTTACTTGCGTCCATCTTCCGTCCTTTGGTCTTGTTCCCGTCTGTTTTTTTTTCTTTCATTTCTCCCTTTGTCTCTTCTTCTATATTCCTTTTAGTATCAGCGAACATGCGTTATTCTTCCCTTCCATTTTTCACACAATTTCCTAACAAGAACATAGAAGAAAGAAACAAAAATAAACTATCGGACTTGTCGAACGGAAGATTACAGCCCCGAAATTAAAATCAAAAAAAAGGGGGGGTACATTTTTATGCATATCTTTTTCTTTACCGATTTTCGGAAGTTTTCCAATTCATACACAGCAAAAGTTTTGGATTGGTTTAACAGGTTTTCTTCTTAAAATCGACCAAAATGGCGTGTGTCAACATTTTATGTAATGAAGAACGTTTTCTGTGCTTGATCATTGTTGCTCATTTTTTGTTTATCCTTATAAATACGGGTTCTCAATTAGTTCAGTCTTATTGCTTAAATAAGCGGAAAGAATAATACAGAAAATCGTAACACAGTTTTGGACTTTTCATTTAGTTATTAGTTTTATTTATTCATTTCTGTTGACTGCTACAGAAAAACATGAAGAAAAATTGAACAAGTTGATGGTGAGAACAGATGCATTATGCGGAAAAAACGTCGGATTTATAAGAATCTTACATTATGTGGGATCTCTCTGGATGCTTTGTAAGGGTGTACAAAAATGAGGAGGCCACACGGCGGTCATGAAAACAGTTTTGTCATTGCGTGCACGAATTTTTCCCATTCGCAACGTGAGAGAGAGAGAGAGAGTGTGAGAGAGAGAGAGAGAGAGAGTGAGGAGTGGAGAGAGAGATGAGGACGAGGAGAGAGAGAGTGAGAGAGAGAGAGAGAGAAGAGAGAGACGTGAGGACAGTGAGAGACAGAGAGAGAGAATCTCAGAACCTGTTTACTGTCATCGGCCTTGGGCCACAATACTGGGGACGGGGCAACGTGGGCTGGGGAATAGTCGGCATGAGCATAATACATGTGCAGGAACCATGCAAAAACATAAATCAAGTCATGGACTCATCAAATATAGAGAAGATGGAAGATCAATTCTTCATTAACAAAACCTGCCATTGTTTGATAATTACCATTTCCATAAAAACATTGAAGTTTGAAACATGTTTCAATGTAAAGTGATTATATAATTACCCTCATATTTCGCCTCTATTTCTGCATGAAAAACATACATAGAATGATTGTGTCTTTGATTCCTGTTTTCTGTTCTAGAAGCTTTTGCTTTGGGAGTTTTAACAGACCATTAGAAACTTCTATCTATTATGTCATTATACATAATGCACTCCTTCAAAAAATTGGGCCTCATTTTCAGTTTTGATTTACAATAAGGAACTCATTTTATCTTGAACTCGATCACTTATATCTATAAACATTGTTGTTGTGTGGTAGAACATTATTAAACCAGTTTTGGCATAGCAACACGTAAACATTACACATCATCTGCCATATGTACTTAATCTTTTTCAAAAAGGGACTTGAAAGTTCGATTACTGTCATATCTGTCTCTAGCTGAATAGCGCCATACCATGCTTGCATAAACATATCTACTAGTTCTCTGTTTAAACATACTAAAAAAAGCCTTTCTAGCCCTACACCTTGTTGATACACCCTATGTTAGAAACCAGTTGTGCATAGATTTTCTCGTAATTTTGACACCCAGCTGTCCTCCATCCTGTCCAAATTCCATTAACATTAGATACGCCTATAAGGCAACCGATCCAGGGTGCATATGTAAAGCTTTAACCATTATTCTAATGGAGTTCGTGGCATGAGTTAACATATAGCGGTATCTAGCCAGGTCCCATATAACAATTTTTTGGAGTTTTGGACTGGAACGCCTAAAAATCTTTCACACGCCAACATATGAACTTTGTCGATATGTTCTAATTATTTTTTAAACCCCATTATTTCGGATTGAATATAATTAAAGGGTTGGTCATGCACGTCAAATATTTTGAAAATGGTTTTATTGTTCATTTACTTTATAATATTACTGAAAGAAAAGTCTATTAGAATTGACCACTGCTTTCTTTCCGGTTTGTTAACCACAAGTGATTGGATCCCCTTTCCTTTTTTTTTTGTGCACTAATCATTGTTGTAAATATTGAAACCCAGATTACAATAATCTAGTTACACCTTCTAACTTGGAGCCATTATAAAACCACCGCTCACGTTTTCCAAGAAAACCCCCTTTCCTAAAGGACCATTTCTTTAGTTTTATCGGTATTAACTGTTCACATGCATATTCTCGCAAAATTCTTTCTAAATATTTAATTGCTGTTGTAAACCATGGTGGGATTTGAAAGTAAAACAACATATCCAGCAAAAAGGAGAATAAAAAGTTTACTATATTGGCCAAATTTGAACACCATGATTACCTCTTTATTCACAATATTGGCTAAAATGGTTATATGTACATTGAAAATAACACAGGGGCAAACACACCCCTGTTATACACATCAGCGACACGCAAAAAATTCAGGTCTGTTCATTGTTTACCGTACACTTGACATAATTGAATTTATAAGAGCAGACAATGAAGCAAACATTTCCCTATGACTCCTGGTTTCTAAAAAACTTTTTTGGGCATTTAAATAGTTTGTCATGACGAACAGAATCAAAGGCCCTTTTTAATGTCCACGAAGGCAGGTATAATTTCCTTCCCTTCATAGACATACATTTCTGAACGGTTGCCTTATAGTGTATTTATTAGATCTGTAGTAGAGTAGTTTTTCCTGAATCTGTTGGTTTTCAGAAATCCAGCTCGTTTGTTGTTAATCCAAGAATTGTAATATCCTGTTTTTATATCCAATGTTTAGCTTTTGATACTCAATACTTAACGATGAAAACACCTTTTAATTGTCCACATTTTCGGATTCCCTTTCTTGTAATAATTGAATTATAATTGCCTTAGGACCAGCCTTCTGGGTAGATTGACCTTTTCGAAAAAGTGTTGGGAAATTTGTTTATGAAGAAATTTCGTTGTTATCCTTTCGCCGTTTCTGAGCATTTCGCATAAATTCCATCTATACCGCAAGCTTTATTAGAATTATTCTGTCTTTATTGCTAAAATGACTTCCTCTTTCCGAAAATTGGGCTGTTTATTCATGGGCAACTTGCTCTGATAAGGTCTACTTCCATTTGGGAATGCTCTTCATTGCTAAACCTCATTGCTCGGAAAACATTTTTTAAAAGTGACTGACCCAGTCAGTGGGTCTATACTATTTACAACTCGTTCTCTATTTCCTCAGCCAATTTCTTAAGTTCCTTCCCAAAAAAAAGTGTTCGAGTTAGTAAAAGTAATCTGCAAGAGAATCAGCTTTTTCTTTATCGATATGATTTAGTTCTTCAATTTAGTAACGTTTTGTAATTCTCCGTGCTGCATCTTATATCAGTCTATCTTCTTCATCTCCTAGATCTCCTGATCTGATTTATCTTCATTAGAGAGAGAGAGAGTGAGGAGAGAGCAGAGAGAGAATGAGAGTGAGAGAGAGAGGAGGAGAGAGTGAGAGAGAGAGTGAGTGAGATGAGAGAACTGCGAAAATGGTCAGTTTCTGACCACTTCACTTTTAATGTATGCTGGGAAAGTCGATCTTATTTCTGGGTATCATCCCAGTTTAGGATCAGTTTCTAACCGACTTCTTGTCGGTTGGGCTGGGTTAAGAATGGTCTACTATGATTTACAAGGCTGTGTGTGTCGGCACTGCTGGTTCATAGAATAAGCACGCATAACTTTATGAACGATTGTGCCCCACTAATGGCTTTGTACTTGTTCCATACCACACTGACTTGAACAGGCCTGAGAGTGAAAGTTAGGCTATATATTGTTCCTACACCACTGGACTGAACAGGCCTGTGAAGTGACAGTTAGGCTATACTGGTTCCTACACATGTCTGAACAGGCCTGAGAAGTGAACGTTAGGGTTATACCTTGGTACTACACATGTCTGAACAGGCGTGAGAAAGTGAACGTTAGGATATCTTGTTCCTACACACTGACTGAACAGGCTTGAGAAGTGTAAGTTAGGCTAATTTGTTCTGCACACTGACGATTAGGCCTGAGAAGTGTAAGTTAGGGTATTGACTTGTTCCTACACCCACTGACTGAACAGGCCTGAGAAGTGAAAGTTTAGGGTTTACTTGTTCTACACATGACTGAACAGTGAGAAGTGAATGTTAGGTTTACTTGTTCCTAACACTGACCTGAACAGGCCTGAGAAAGTGTAAAGTTAGGGCTCTACTTGTTCCCACACACTGACTGAACAGGCCTCTATGAGAAGTGTAGATTGTAGGGTTATACTAGTTCCTACACACTGACTGATCTGGCCGGAGAATTGGATAAAGTTAGGGCTTTTATTGTTCTACACACTGATGAACAGGCTGAAGATGTGATGTATAGGGCTATATTGTTCCTAACACACTGACTGAAACAGGCCCTTGGAAGTATAAGTTAGGGGAACTTTCAGATTGGGGGATGGTTTGGTTGTACAACTTCTTCATTTTGACTGGCGTGTAAGACACATCGGGAGGAATGTTTCTGGCACTTTGGGCTTTGGGAAACAATCCGAAAAATGGTCAACCACTCAAGATTATGAATTACATTGAAAATTGATTCACACCATGTTCGGCTTGGGAAACAATTGAAAATTAAGTTTTCTCTCTTTGGCCTTGGGGAAACTTCCAGCGTCTTTATGATCAATTCTGTCTGGTGGGACAATTAGAGAATGATTAGTGGTCACTTAAAAACACGGACTCCAAGACTAGTGTGCAGAATTCACAGAACTGTATTTCGAGACAGATTTGTAAGACAGTTTGTAAAAAGGCACTCGAGAAACTCAGTAGCATTACATAAAAGTTTTCTTGTGGTGATTTATAGCCACTTTGACAAAGGATCTCCTTTTCTTTTCTCGATTCACAGGCCACAATGCCACAATGAATGACACGAGGAAACATGGGGGCAAGGTAGACTATGCTGATGAGTTTGTGGAGTGGAGTGTAAAGGGGAAGCAGAGGTAAGGTAAGGTGTGTTTGCTTCAAGTCATCTCACAAGTCATTCATTCACACAACTCTTTTATAATGTCATCTAAAAAAAAACCACTCGAATTTTGTTTTTAAAACCTTCCACTATAACGTCTCAGTTCGATGAAAATGTCACTCTTATCAAAGAATTCAAAGTTGCATCGGTGAGCATCTCTGACATGGTTTTATGGAAATTCTGCTGTTAAAAATGTTTGTGTCTCACGTCTTGCAAAGTAGCTTAATGCATACTGAGGAATGAGAGGAACAGGCTGACTACTACCGGCGAGTTTGTAGTTTTCAAAGGGGAAGCAAACTTTTCTTGATTAAACTTCCTTCCTTCAGTTGTGCGCGCCGTTCAGCCCCAACTTTGCTTATAATGTTCGGCCTTGTCTTGTCGTTACATAACTGAGGCTCGGATGCTATTTGAGCGTTTCATTTTCAATTTCCCCACATAAATAGGGATCATGCAAAACCACTTCAAAAACAGATCTGCTAACAGTCATTTAATAAAGAAAAATCAAAAACAACAGAATGAGCAAATCATTTTGGAAACTTAAAGACGCCAAAAATTAACACTACAACCATTTTCTGGAAAATCATAAAAAGGGCTCAACATACAGCTATATTTCAAAAATATGCAACCTATGTTTAAGTAAAAATGGGCTAATACTATGTAAACCACACTTAGCCAAACCCTTTAACACCCAACAGAAATATTAAAACTACTGCAGACAATGAAAATCGTTGTTAGTGAAACACACCCATACAATCACTGAAACCTCAATAAAAAACACGTGCAAACCCTATCTGCACGTGAAAACAGCTGCAATCTGGCGCACACGCTATATAATTACCGGCGGTGGGCAATCCCAAATATCATCCAGAAAGCTCGAAACAAATTTGTTGAGAATTTTAATATTCTTTTTGTGTTTTTAACATATATATATATATATATATTTTATATATATAAATATATTTATTTATATATATAGAGAGAGAGAGAGAGAGAGAGAGTAGAGGAGTGAGAGTGAGTAGAGAGATTTTTCATATTTAATTATAAGAAAAATCTATTTATGTCTGCTCTTCTGCCCGTAGAAATTAATTTTATGGTGTCTTCTTGATGAATGTATTGAAGTAATTCGTTAAATACTTGCATAAATCAATCCAATACACCATTTATTGATCTATTTGGAAACACTTGCTAAATGATTCCAATTTCTATAGAAGGAATAATTCTCCACAGATTTGTGGTCTTCATCATTGTGTGGACCTTTCCTACACGGCATGGTTATTTTGCTTGCGATTGTAATTGTCAACTTCGAATGTTCAAAGCATCTTTGACACACCTCGCGCAGCGCGCGTAAACAACCACCACACCACACAACCAACACACACCACACACACACAACACACCACCCACACACACCACAAAACCGTCTATTCCGCCACTGACGGCATCTTCGAGATCACAACAAAACCTGACAGGAACCAAACAATTGTGACACACTGCAAGAAAAACAACGAACCCAAAAGAGACAGGAAGAAGAGGAGAAAAAAGAAAAACAATATTTGTCCCAGCTTTCAGTTTGAAAAGCGACACAAACTTGACAGTCTCTTCCTGTACTACTCCCCCATACCACTTCCCTTAGCGCGCGTGCGCATGCACACGCGCTCGCACATACCACCACAACACACATACATGCATGCGCGAACGACACGCACGCAACACACACCACACACAGACACAAACCACACACACAGACAGACAGAACAGAAGATAGACAGACACACACACACACAACACCACACACACACACACACACACACTCACAGACAGATAGACACGACAGACAGACACACAGAACACTGACACACACACACACACACATCACACACACACGCACACACGCACACACACACACACACACACACATCCGCGGCAGAGACAGTTTTCACTGACATATACAAGGAAGATGGAGACAAGTTGATTTTCTTCTCCATGTGATTATTCAACATGACAGACTGAAAACATTGCATTTTTATTCCCAAACTATGCAGAAGACTTCAACTCTCAAAAAATAAAGCTGCAGCGGGGAAAGGGGGGGGGGGGGGGGAGGGAAGAGAGAGACAGAGATTATAGACAGAAGACAGAGGACAGAGAGTGAGTGAGAGAGAGGAAAGCGAGAGAGCCAGCAGACAATGAGAGTGAGAGAGAGAGCGAAAGAGAAAAAGAGAGAGAAAGCTTGAGAGAGAGAGAGAGAGTGAGTGAGAGAGAGATAGACGTGAGAGAGAGAGAAAGAGAGAGAGAAAGAGGTGAGAAGAAATAGAAAGTGAGGAGAGAGAAGAGAGAAAGAGAGAGAGAGAGAGGAGAGAGAGAGAGAGAAGAGAGGAGGAGAGAAGATGATTGAGAGAGAGAGAGAGAGAGTGAGAGGAACAGAGAGACAGTTCGACTGGGAGAGAGAAAAAGACAGAGAGAAGAGAGAGACAGAGCAGAGACAGAGAGAGAGACAGAAAGAGAGAGAGAGAGAGAGACAAAGAGAGTGAGGGAGTGAGAAGAGAGAGAGACAGAGGGGAGAAGAGTGAGGGAAGGAAAGAGAGTAGAGAGTGAGAGAGAGAGTGGAGAGACAAGAGGAGAGAGTGAGGTGAAGAGAGAGAGGAAAGACTGGGAGAGGAGAAAGAGAGAGACGAGATACGGAGAGAGAAGAAGAGAGAAGAAACAGGGAGCAGAGACAGACGAGAAAGAGTGATAGAAGAGGGAACAAAGAGCGAGAGAACGAAGAGAGAGAGAGGAAAGAGAGGAGAAGGGAGCGAGAAGAAAGAGTGAACGGAAAGAGATAGGAGAGAGAGAGAGAGAGAGAGTGAGAGAGAGAGATGCGAGGAGAGAAGGAGAGAGAGAGACGGTGTGAGAGAGATGAGGAGAGGCGAGAGAGAGAGAGAGAGAGAGAGAGGAGAGAGAGAGAGTGAAGTGTGTGTGAGAGAGAAAGAGAGTGAGAGAGTCGTGTGCGAGAGAGGGAGAGAGACTGACAGACAGGAACAGATAGCGACTGACAGAGAGAATGTCCATCCGCTCTGCTTGTTCCTTCGCAGATACAATTGAATCGATCTGTTCATCCCTTAACCCCCGTTCGTTCCTCCCTTTACCCTTCGGGCGTTGTGTTCACACTTTACAGTCGTCACGGCGGTCTGTGCCATCTTCCAGGTTCTGTTTCGCCCAGACAAAGCATCGATCCAAATTCTGAGTTAGGTGACGATGGGCATATAACACCGGGATGTTCCGTT
The DNA here is from genome assembly GCA_018398815.1 of Conus ventricosus. Classification (NCBI taxonomy): domain Eukaryota; kingdom Metazoa; phylum Mollusca; class Gastropoda; order Neogastropoda; family Conidae; genus Conus; species Conus ventricosus. The sequence continues at coordinate 17,219 of JAFLJL010002556.1, read as the reverse complement.
CCGCCGTTTCATTTCGCCGTTTCCCTTTTCTCCGTTTCCCGCGTGGCCGTTTCCCGTTTCCACCGTATTATAAATCAGTGTCATTTTTGCCTAAAAAGTGAGAGTTATAGAAAATCAAGTAAAGTGGAGAGGTTATCGGAAATCAGTAAAAGTGAGAGTTATAGAATCAGTAAAAGTGAGGATATAGCAATCAGTAAAAGTGAGAGATATAGAATTCAAGTAAAACGTGAGGTTGATATAGTAATCTGTAAAGTGAGAGTATATGAAATAGTAAAAAGTGAGATATAGAAATTAAGACATTTCGTTAACTTAATAGGGAATTGAGACATTTAATTAAATAACTGAGAAATTTAATGTACTGCATTTAAAACAATTAAAAACCATTTAAAATCTTAAATTTAGTCTTCTTTCTTTGTCTCTCTTTCTCTGTCATATTTAAACGATGGCGTTTGCTGTGGAGCAAGCATCAACAAATTTCCATGAGGTCACGTTGACCGCTGGCATTTTCCTCGTGGGGAGGTTGTTGGAGTCTCTGGAAGTGGTCAGAAACCGAGGAGCTTTTCTGCAGCAGATGTTGGCTGCTCTTCGAAGTCGCAGAAGCCCTCAGACTGTCTTGTGCTTCTGATGAGTTTGCACAGCTTGGAAGATGTTGGATGCGCCCCTTCACTCCTCCTCGTTCTTGGAACGAGTGGAATCCTCTCAACGTGGTTATTAGTTCTTGAAGAACCAATGTCATGCGATCAAAATGGACCACCACGTTTAGTTTCCACAAACTCCATTAGGCTAACCACGCGGCTTACGAGCAGACCCGCCCCCCGGCACATCGGACTTTCAACTTGCTTTTTATCGAGGACCATGACAGACCGTGGCACTACTCGCACGGATGTACAAACCAACTAACTGAAGGACCATGTTACATGCCCAAGTTCCAGTACGGCGAACAGATACTAAAGAGGACGGCGAAATAGCACGGGATCACCTTACAATAAAAATTGACGAATACGGACGATTTGTCACCATACGGCGAAACGGGAGGGAATCGACGAAACGGTAACCCAAAAGAACCTCCACCACCCACCACCCACCCACCGTCCCTCTTGCCCCTCCCGTACCCTTCACAGTCTCGCCCACGTCATCCTTCCCCGCTGCTTCCTGTTAACACGTGAAGACATGCGAATGTCCCTGCTCCCACGTGAGGAAAAAGAGGAGTTCTTAATTTCACTGCGTAAGACAATTCTGAGGTTTTCCATTCTCCCCATGAAAAAATCGAGTTTTTTTTTTTTAAATTTGGTAATCTACTTTTTTGTTTTCAAAACAGGAAACTCTAGAGGTCTGTAGTCAACAAGGGAAACTCTAGTTTTTTCTCTTGTGACATGGAGAGAAACTTGGAAGGTCTTTTGTTTTCAGCATAGGAAAATATGCAGCGTCTTTTTTCAAACATAGGAAAATCTGGAGTTCTTCTTTTTTTAGGACATTTTTAGAACCAGGATATTCTGAGTCTTCTTTTTGCAACACAAGAATTTCTGGAGTCTTCTATTTGCAACATAGGAAAATCGGGAAAGTCGTTATTCCATCGTAGATAAAAAAATAGGAGCCTTCTATTATCAACACAGAGGCATTTTCGATCACGGGGAAATCTAGAGTCTTACTCTCTCTCATGGGATGATCCTCCTGGCTTCCTACGTTCTACACAAAGGAAGTCTTGACGCTAATCTTGTGTTACTGGTTATATCTGTCAATATTTACAACAGTTGTTAAAGTTTTGAAAGTGTGACTAAGTGCGAGTAGTGCTGTGCGTGCGTGCGTGCGTGAGTGTGCGTGTGTGTGTGTGTGTGTGGTGTGTGTGTGTGTGTGTGTGTGTGTGTGTGTGTGTGCGGCGCGTGAGTGCGTGCGTGGTGCGTGCATACGTGCGTGGTGCGTGAGTTGGTGCTATGTGTGTGTGCGTGTGTGTGTGTGTGTGTGTGTGTGTGTGTGTGTGTGTGTGTGTGTGTGTGTGTGTTGGTATGTGTATGTGGGTATCTATGATGTGTATGTGCGTGGTGGTGGGTGTTGATGTGTGTGTGTAGGGGTGTGTGGATGGGCGGTGTATGTGTGTGCGAGGAGAGAGAGAGAGAGAGAGAGATAGAGGAGACGAGAGGAGGAGAGAGAGAGATTGATAGTTGACAGGACGACAGACAGCAGACAGACAGACAGAGACAGATAGAGCAGCAAAGAGACTGCCATATTGAAATTGGTTGGCACCTCCACAAGAAGGCTATGTGTTTCACGCCACGTCATTGCTTTGTATTTATCTGTTGTCAGTAAGATTACGCAAAAAACAAATCACTGAGATTTCAACGAACTGATGGAAAATGACTAATTATGAGATATAAAAAATAATGCCCGAATTTAACGCCAGCTGAATTTTGGCACCGAAGTGGAAATCTAAAGGCGGATATCAAATCCATTCAGCAAACAATGCGAAAAACTACCTAACCAATCTCATCCAAATTTATGGCGAGAAAATTGGGAATGTGTACAAAATGGAATTCCATTATGTTTTGATGACAACTGGGAGGCAGATCCAGAAACTGTTTGTATAAATCCGCAATAACTACTAACCAATTTTCCTGAACAAACTTCAGCGGGAAAATGGAACATGGGACAACACTACTGAGAGCGAAATAAGATTCCGGAGACCACGACCTCCACAATGGTCCAACGGGATGGTGGTGAAGAAAGAAAGGGTTAACAACCCCGTCGCCTAATCGCTGTCGGGGCAATGTGATCTGTTGAGGTTCACGGGTCTATAGGCCCGACGTGATGGAAGGATGACGGCCACCCTTCCTTCCGCCGCCTTGAACTTTCAGGGACCTGCATCCAGGTACCTCTACTGCTATGCTACATCACCTGTGGTTCGGAACCCACGATATGAGCTCCGTAAGCATACGTGCTGACATTTGACCACGGGCGCGCCCGTCAGAGGAGAGACAATGCACATCTGGACTTCTTTGTGGAATGTCGTCATGAACAGGTATGCACCCACTCTAAATGGCGGTCGTTCTTGGCGTACTTTTGGCTTACGTTCCATCTTCAGATATGATCCACTATTTCCACCGGTGTGTGTGTGTGTGTGTGTGTGTGTGTGTGTATGTGTGTGTGTGTGTTGTGTGTGTGTGTGTGTGTGTTGTGTGTGTGTGTGTGTGTGTGTGTTGTCGTGCGCAGCATGAGATTCTTACAAAACTTGATATCCGTTCAAAATTTGGTGTGTGTGTGTACTTTCTATTGAGTCCAAACAATAGGGTTCAGGCATTTTGTGTTCAGCACTCCGTACTGTCTATGCAGTCATCAAGTGGTTCAGGAATTTTTGTTGTGTCACACTCCAGCTTTCTACCGGTGGTCGGGGGGGGGGGGGGGGGAGGGGGGGGGGGTTTCAGGAATTTTGCGCATTGTTGCGTTAATTTTCTATCAAGCTGACCAGATTTTTTTGTTTTCTGGCTAGGGACACGTTTTGGATATATATATATATCTATTTATATATATAAATATATATATATATATTATATTAATATATATGTGCGTGTTACTTTTTTTTTCTTTTTCTTCCCCCCCCCTCCCCCCCCCCCCCCACCCCCCCCCCCTCCCCCCCCCCCCCCCCCCCCCCCCCCCCCCCCCCGCCCCCCCCCCCCCCCCCCCCCCCCCCGAATCCGCATACAGATCCGTATCAAATTGGAATCGTACAAAAAGTTTGTGTTTCACTCTGTATCTTTCCATCAGTTTCGTTAAGATGATTCAACAGTTGTTTCGTCTGTCTTTTTTTAAAGCGAAATCTTGCTTTTAGTGACAACAAATCTTAAACAAACACAATTCCTTCTTTTTTCTGCGTCAAATCACGAGCTCTGGCAGAAGGCATTAAATGAAACGTGTTCAAGGGAGTGGCGATGGAAGAGGGTTGGGCACACTGCAGACCTGGAGGGGAACGGTCAACAGCCAGAGGAAGGAGCCGACTGCACAGGGTCCGGGTGGGGAGGTGTGGATGTAGTCGAGGCTTCGGCTGGCCACCAAACATTTCCATAAACCATTACCCATTTTATTCCCCATTGTAACCCCCCCCCCACCCCCCCCAAATGTGTTGCGCTTTTATTGGCGTGTGTATGTGTGCGTGCGTGGATTGTTCGTGGCGCGGCGCGCGCACTTGTAAGAGTGTGTGTGTGTGTGTGTGTGTGTGTGTGTGTGTGTGTGTGTGTGTGTGGTTTTGCCCGGGGCAAGTGCTTTTTTTTTTTCGTTGTGTGTGTGTGTGTGGGTGGGGGGGGGGGGGGGGGTGAGCTGTTGCTATTGCATCTTAGCTGCGTCTGGCTTAAGTCTGGGTTTTTTCGCGGGGTTCTCCAGTTTTCCTCTCACCCTTGGTGCTTGGGTAGGGACTACCCTTGAGGTCAGGTCTTGGGTCGGGTGCCTTTAGGCGGCTGTCCCCCTTCTCTCCCCCCCCTCATTGTCATTTAAAAATGCTTCTTCGAGTATATTGTATCTTATTTATTGTGCTTTCTCTTGTTCATTTCATCATATGCAACACACCACTACATACATCACACCCTCCCCTCCACTCACTCTTCCTTTTTTTTGTTTTTTTTTTTTCCGCTCCTCTTCTCTCTTCATTTCTCCACTCTTCCTTACTTCCATTCTCTCTCTTGTCTCTCCTCTCTTTCTCCCCCCCCCTCCCTTGTTCTTTTCTCTTTTCCTTCTCCTCACTTTACTCTTCCTTCTTTCCTCGTGCCCTATTCCTCGAAACTCTAATCACCTCTCTTCCACTGTCCCCCCTGTCTACTTCATTCACCCACTTTGGCTTCACAGGGGGGAGTATGGCTGTGGCGAGATGACGTCACTCAGTGCCGAGGAAGAGTTATCGTACGTTCTTGGGGGCTGAACAATGCACGAACGCGTTCTGGTAGCAGACTTACGCCACGCTCCGCTTTGGTTGGTGCGAAGGAAAATATAATAGTAAAAGAAGGAACTTCCAAGTGCAAAGATGGTCAAAATTTGTTGCGTGAAAGGCTGTACACTAAACAAAGTCGGGAAAAAAGATAGGCGTTATTTCAGATTCCAAATAACGTTGTATCAACAAGGGGAAGGATTCATCGAAGACATAACAACGAGGAGAGATGAGAATGGGTGGCACCCTTCGAATCAAGGCCGTTACATTTGGGTCTGACACTTCCAACAGATCTGTTTGCTCCGACCTACATTTGTAAATGGTACGTTTTTTGTGGGTGCTGTTTTCTTTATCGCTGTATGTCTGTTTGGTTTCGGTGACACACAATCTGCAGAGACAGTCTATTTCGTTTTTGATCTCTCTCTTTCCTCTGTTTTCGCCGTTTCCTTTGTGAGCCGGATGCCTCGTCTAGTGGTGCAGAGGAAGGAGCTGAGGGGAAAAAATTTATGAAGGGACTTTTTTTAATGTTTTTGACCACTTGAATCTTTTAAGTCTTTGATCGTACACGGGGGCATGTAAATCACTGAAATAAGAAAAGGAACGTTCAAAAAATAGAAAAAGGAACGTTCAAAAGGATATAGTAAAATTTTTTCTTGACAGACAGATGATTGACTCCACCTCATCCTAGTTTGTGTTGTTTGTGCGTGTGCACCCACGTGTGTGTGTGTGTGTGTGTGTGTGTGTGTGTGAGTGTGTGTGTGTGTGTGTGGTGTGTGTGGTGTTTGTGTGGTGTGTTTGTGGTGTGTGTTGTGTGTGTGTGTGTGTGTGTGTGTAGTGTGTGTGTGTGTGTGTGTGTGTGTGTGTGTGTGTGTGTGTTGTTGTGTGAGTGTGTGTTGTGTGTGTGTGTGTGTTGTGTGTGTGATGTGGTGTGGGTGTTGTGTGTGTGTGTTTTGTTGTGTGTGTGTGTGTGGGTTGTGTGTGTGTGTGTGTGTGTGTGTTGTGTGTGTGGTGTGTGTGTGTTTTGTGTGGTGTGTGTGTGTGTTGTGTGTGTGGTGGTGTGTTGTGTGGGGTGGGTTGTTGGGTTTGTTTTGTGTGTGTGTGTTGTGTGTGGTGTGTGTGTGTGTGTTGTGATGTGGTGTGTGTGTGTGTGTTGTGTGTGTGTGTTGGTTGTGGTGTGTGTGTGTGTGTGTGTGTGGTGTGTGTTGTGTGTGGGTGTGTACTTAAATTTCTTGGTAGAAGTTTTAAATGTATGTGAAGGTATTTTCTTCATGTGTCTTTTTTTCAGTTTTGTTTTGTTTTTTTGATTGAATGTTTCTTTGTTTTGTCACAGTTTTAAGGCCTATTTCAGGTGAAATCCATACACATTCTTTTTGAAAACTTTTTTGAAGGATGGACTTATTTTCTGTGATCAATTTTTCATTTTGTTACTGATTGTTTTTTGATGTATGCAGGAGTGAAGGCTTACATTGGGATGTCACCAACCCAGTGGAAACCTACTCTGAAGCTGGGATATGAGGCTTAACAAAAGAACTGAATGGAAATAGTAGAGTGGCATCCAAACAGAAAACTGGTAATCACGCAGTTAAAGACAACAACAACAACAAGTGATTGAAGTTCTGAAGTGGAAACAGATGCACTTTTGGAGAAGGACATTTAAATTTGCTGTGTACTGATGACACTGTAAAATGAAACTGACAGTTCAGTCACACCACCTGACAAGTGATGAGTTTGGGACGTTTGTCAGACCGAGTCACAAAAATTTGATGCAGCCTATCAGTAGAAGAGGAAAACGTTAAGGAGTGGCGACTGAACAGGACTGACGCAGGAAAACTGCAACAGAAAGTGGCCCTTGCCAGCAAAAAAATGACTCTGCAGTATCTGCATCGATCAAGGACGACACAGTCAAGTACTTCACAGGACTGACTGACTTTTCAGCACTGTCAGTTGTTTGGTGTTCTGGCTTCTAATATGCCCAGTTTACAAGACGAGCTCTCCATCACTTCTAGCTTGGATGTTGACTTTGATCCATATGAGCACTGAATACTCCTTTGAAACACCTGGCCTACATCTTCTGGGTGTCAAGATCCACAGCCTCAAAGTATTTAATGAAAACAATACATGGTTCTGTACTTACAGGCTCAATGCACTGGTGTTCTGCCAGAAGACTTAGTATTCACACAAGTTTGCCTGTTAAGTTTAAGGGTATCCATGGCGACGAGTTGTGTCAATAATTGACTGCTTTGAATATTCATTGAGTGCCTTCGGTTCGGACACAAGTTGCGCACATGCCATGGTCAAATTATAATCAACAAACACAATCAAATATTCATTTCAATTACATCAGGGGTACATTTCTTTTATATCCAAGGGATGGGTGGAGGGCTAGTGACAAAACAGTTTGTGAAGGGTGTGGATACTTGAAACTAATTCTCCCAAATGACAGTGTTTGGCGACAGAGGTTTTGATATGCTCAGCTGGTAGCAATGCAAGGGCTGAAGTGAACATTCTGCTTTCACAGAAGGTAAACTTCACTCAGTGCAATAGAAAATGAATCAACAAGATTTTAGCACGCTTACGAATTCATGTTGAAGTGTGATTGGGATGGAAGCAGCAATACACAATTCCTAGCTGCACCATTCCATAGAACCACTGTTTACTCGTACTGGCGGAACAAGTAAAACTCTAGATTAAAATTGTGACTGTGTCATGTGCTCTGGTTAACATGTGTCCTCCTATTGTTAATAACAACGCGTGATCAATATTATGATCGTTGTAAAGTTATTTTTAGGGCGAAACATGCTTTCGTATTAGCAGAAGCGACAAAAAGACAATAATTACACACACCACACACACACACACCAAACACACACACCACACACCACACACACACCATGCTTACACGAACTGATGTCAACTATTCCGTCATTTAATAAGCGCAAGGAAAAGTCGCTTCTCACAATCAGCTGACAACATGAAATCATGTACAATCAACTCTTATAGTGATGCAGTGAATAATGCATGAAAAAAAAATTTCCAGCAAGCAATAATTAACTCCACCCTGTGCACACACACACACACACACCACACATCACACTCACACTCACACTCACACACACACACATACTCACACACACACCACACACACACACACACACACACACACACCTTACACTGTTTGTTCTATCTCTGTCACTGTGACACAAGAAGCAGTTGCTTTCTAACAACTGGCTGATCATATGAATCATGCCACACATAACCCTTTTAGTGTTTACAGTGAATACTACACATGACATTTTTTCAGTTAGAAATACATGTATAAAAATGAAGATCTCAATCCCCCACCACACACACAAAGACACCAGAGCTTTACACCAGTTCATCAATATCTCAGTCATGAATGAATCACTCAAGAAGCAGTTGCTTTGTTACAGCTGGCTGACATTAAATCATGCACAAGGAACTGTTGAAGTATAGAGGACATAGCATATGTACATTTTTTTCAATTAGCAATGCATGTTCACAAGTATTGCTTTTTGGAACAAATAAACACCACACACACACACACACCACACACACACACACACACACACACACACAGAGAGAATTAGAGTAAAACAAGTATCACCACTCAACACACACACACACACTCACACACACCACACACAACACACACACACACACACATGATATGATGCATGTGTAAAGTATTCACGAACCCAGCCAGAACAGAAATGAACTGTCTGTACCGCCTTCAGACTTTTGTGGCTTTGAATTCGTCCATCGTGTAGCGGCCTCGTACGAAAACAAAATAATTAACGATGCCTATGTAGGACACTGCAGGAAGGGTTTCTGGCCGTGCGCAGACCACGATTGCCTTGGATTTCGTATGGATCAACTTCCCTCGATGGCCAGAATTTTTGAATAGTATCTTTTTTTTTTTCATTTGGATTAGACTTTTGAGCGTATTCAAGGCAGGAAGGTTGGTTAGTTTGCAACTGTGGTCGTCCATGTTCGACCAAGTCGAAACCCCAAGGAAGGGGAAGTAACTCTTTGTTACATTTCGACCTCGACACAGCATTGTTGCATGTGTAGTCTGTATTTTTTGTCGAGAGGAAGGTTATTGCCGAAAACTTTCTGTCCTGTTTTGAGTGTGCATTAAATCTGCGTTACTGACACTTTGATTTGTGTGCTCTTTTGCTTTTTGACGCTTTCCTCCAAAAAATGCACGTTGCTACTTGGGACAAACAAAAAAATAGTATTAAGCGGTGGTGGAGGAAGGGAGGTGGAGAGGTGGGAGTGGGAAAGGGGGAAATTATTCCTCCATCCATTAAGTAGCTACTCACAACACACACACACACACACACTCACAACCTTCGCTCTCTATCTCACACACACACACACACACACACACACAACACACACAAACACACACACACCACACACACACACTTTCTCTCTCTGTCTCACTCACCCAACCCCCCCCCCACACACACACACACACACACACACACCACACACTCTCTCCCCCCCCTCTCTCTCTCTCTCTCACACACCACACACAAACACACACACACACTCAACACACAACACACACACACACACACACATGCACGCACGCACGCACGCACGCATACACACACACACACACACACACACCACACCACACACACACCACACAACACACACACACATCACACACACGCTATTCAGAGATGTCCACCTGACGTGAACTTTGAGTTTCTGACAGAGATTAACATTTATCATTGAATTCTATGTTTTTATGGAAGAGAAGGATTTTAATGAGTTTCTGGTATGTTTTTAGATGGTGTATTTTATATAGAGATGTGTGAATAGGTGGTTTTTCTTTTCTGCTTCGTTTTTGCTTTTGACGACTTGTGAGTTTGGATTTAACGTCGGTGACAGCAACTTATATGGTGCTTTTCGGTCGGCTGGGCTTTAAGCAACATTACCTTACCTTACCTTACCTTACCTTACCTTACCTTACCTTACCTTACACACACACACACACACACACTTTCATATATATATATTTTTTATATATTTATATATATATATTTATAGATTTATATTTATTATATATATATTGAGAGTGTGAGGCAGACAGATGACAGAGTGAGAAGAGAGAGAGAGAAAGGAAAGAGAGAGAGTGAGTGAGCGAAGAGTGAGAGAGAGGGAGTTGATGGAAGGAGTAGAGAGAGAGGAGAGAGAGAGAGAGATGTAACACATACACCACATACACACACGCACGCACGCACACACCACAATACATACACAAACCACAGACATACACATTCAACTAAGTGGGCGGGCGAGCACCCACACACAACCACACACACACACTACACACACACACACACACACACACATCACACACAACACACACATACCCGTGGTGCGCGCGCACATTCGCACGCTTGCTTGCACGCACGCATGCACGCCAACACATAAACATACACACAAACCCCACCATAAACAGATTGGTTAGGTTTCTTAGTATTCGGAAGGTGGGACGTTTATTTGGTAGGGATGTATGAGTGTTCCGTCTCTATTCAGATCTTTATTGTGTGTGTTATTAGATAACTGTGAAATTTCCATCGCCGCTGGCTAGCTTTTTCTATTGTGTTTACTGCGCTTTGTTTCGTTTGGCTATTATGTAGGAATACGTGCAGTGCAATGAATTGGACAATATATTCCTGTCACGAGTTTGTCACGAGGCCTATGACAGATTGACCCATCTTGGGTGGTGGAATTATTCATTTATTTATTGTCGTTGTTGGTGTCGTGTATCCGTCCTTAAGGTGGCTTTGTGGGGCGTTTGCACCTTAATGTCGTTAGCGCTGGTTTGGTTTACTTTCTTCTCTCTTCTCTAATTCCACTGTCCGTGCAATTAATCTGGCAAGTTCACGTGTGGCGGTACCCTTTCGTTTGAACTGCTGTCTCTATCGGCCTTCGCCTGTCTTTTACTGCGCACGTGCATTCTTGCCTCTTTGTCTTGAGGTATTCTCACTGTGAGTAGCGTGGCATGTTGGTGCTCATCGTTTAGGCAGGTTTCTCTTCACTCGAGCGGAAGATGTCTCTGGGAGCGCCTGCTCGGTTCTGGTTCTTCACATTCGTCGAAGGTTCGGTCGGTACCTTCAAATTCCTACAGTCGGCCTGTAGGGGAGAGGGACAGCACGTCTTTCTCTTTTCCGCATCTGCTCTGTTCCTCTCGACAGGAAAGAGGGTAGAGAGTCGCTTGACGCCACTGGGGGTCAACACGGGTAGCTTGGTAAGCATCAGTTTCGTGGTTTGTTTGTTGTTGTTTTTTGTTAGCCGGCTAATTCGTTCTCTTGTGCGCAGATATCTTTTGGTTTTCAAAATTTAAAAGAAAAATATTGATTTGAAGGAACCACTTTTCTCTGGTTAATTCAATCTTTACTGGCCAGTCAAAAATTATATACAATAAATTCTTTATTCTTTTTATGCTTCTGGTGATGGGTTGTCGGTGGGGATGGGGAGAACTGGTGATTTCAGGGTTTTTGGTACTTGCTTGGTCTCGCTCGTCCGCCCTGCCGCAATTGCCGGTCTCGTATTCTTAGCCACCGTTGTTTGTGGGTGCAAGGGGAACGAGTTTTATGTTTGCGAGCGTGCGTGCGATGAGTGTCGTTTGGATGCGTTGGTTGGAGAATAGTGTCGTTTTGATAATGTTGCTATAAAATGTGGTGATATTGTGGCCATGAAAATTATTATTTGCAAATGTGTGTTGGCAGTTAGAAAGCAATGGTTGCTGTATTAGTTCAGTTCCTCTAAGACAGGCAAATGTTTGAACGTGAGGTGAGGGAAGGTTGGAAGATATAATCGCTTTTCCTGTTGTTTGCTGTGAATGTAACCTCGTACCTGCTACCGTGTGAGGAGACTTTAGCAAACATTCCTCAGTTTGTTTGTTTAACTGTGTTATGCTCAGGTCTGTGTTGAGCTGGTGTGTGAATGTTATCTCAGAAAACCTTCCCCTCGCCAATTCATGCGAGGGCTGTTTGGATTGCTGCATATGCCAGGACCGTACTGACTGCGGGGTTCAGTAGTGTACCCTTCCTTCTTTCCTTCAGTTCCTTCGTGTCCTCTCTCCCGGGGGGGGGGGGGGGGGGGGGGGTGGATTCACCGAAGCTTTTGCGCTGTTGGGGCCGCCGCACTGGTTGAGGAGCACGTGGACTTTGCTGGAGGATCCCAGAACCGGTCAGGGACTTCAGCGACAACGCTGTCCCACTGGGACGCGTTCTCCACGGTCCTCGACTTCCTACAGCCCGTGACATCAGTGTGGTTCGCTCTGTGTCGTGCAATTTGGGTGTGTGTGTGTGTCAATGGTGTCGGCATTGAAAGACACTTCGTTCAAGAACCGACCCGGTTTGGGGCACCTGATGCGACTCGGTGCTCACAGTGGACTTTGGAGAGGCAGGGTGTGGGGGAACCACATGAAGCACGGAAAGGAATGTGTGCTGGAAAGGCTTATTTATGATTATGGTTTATGTTGTGTGCGTTGAAATGCTCGTTTGCGACTATGGGTATGTCGTGTGTGTGAAATGCTTAATTGTGTGTATGTCGTGAGTGTTGAAATGCTTGATTGTGATTGTGCATGTTGTGTGTGTTGGAATGCTTATCTGTGACTATGTGTGTGTTGGCGTGAATAAATGGGGTGTTGTATCGTAATCTTTCTTGTGTGGTCTCTTGCGGGGCGTGTGAGTTCAGTCACTCCCTTCACTCCCATCTAGACCGATCCTGTCAGGGCAGACCTCCAGGGTCGGTCGTGACAATTCCCAGCATATTTTTTCGGACGTATCATCTGAATTTCTTCCGCACTGGGACCTGCCGTAGGGTTCTTATTGTATAATATGCTACGTGCTACAAGTTCCACTTGAGAAATAAACGTTCGCCGGCTGAATGTTTTATTTTCGTGTCCTATATACAATTTTATGATTTCAACTTATCTTATCTATAATACGCATTGTCTATTTAGAACATTTTTTTACATTAATCTTTCTAACAATCGAGCATTTTTTTTTTACATACCTTTTACATACAGTCCTTGCAAATTTGTTAAAGAAAATATTTGAACAAACTGATCTTTCTAGAGGAAACACAGACAGTGACAGACAGTCAGACGCACGCACGCACCCCCCCCCCCCCCCACACACACACACGCACACATACACACAAACAAACACACACACACACATGCACACACACATACACGCACGCACGCACGCACGCATGCACGCACACACACACACCACTCTCTCTCTCTCTCTCTCTCTCTCTCTCACACACACACACACACACACACACACACACACACACACACACACACACACACACACACACACACACACACACACACCATTAAGGGACGATCTTCGAGTGTGTGTTCTAGGTCACCTTTTTTGAGATCATAGCACACGTACAAATAAAAAAAAAAGGGTAGACGTCTTTTGAAAACAAAAGTTGATATATGCGTTCTTCTAACAGCATCGGCGACAGCTTTGAACGACGATGCGTGGAAGATATCAAGAGAAACCTGCAAACTAAAACAGTGTCTAACGATTTTCACACACAAGATCAGACAGCGGCGTAGGAAGATTTTCCAACTTGGAGGGGCGAATCTGAAAACATAGGGTATGGGTGGGAGGGTGGAGGAGAAGAAGGGGAAGAGAGGGTAAGGCAAGGAGGGGGAGGGAGGGGAGAGGAGAAGGGAGGCGGGGAAGAAGGGGAAGAGGGTAAGGCAAGGAGGGGGAGGGAGGGAGAGGAGAAGGGAGGCGGGGAAGAAGGGGAAGAGTGGGTAGGGGAAGGGAGGGGGGGGGGGGGGGGAGGGGCTGAGATATAGGCGGGAGATGGATAAGGGTTCTAATGGATAGGAAATGGTTCCCTTAATGACCGTTGTCCCAACAAAAATGTCATTTCAAGCGGCTAAGATGACGGTTCAAAATGGATGGAAGAGAAGAGGGATGTCCCTGATGAGGCTGGGAGGTCCACGGGTCGCTTTGGTCAGTGGGATACTGGTGGGATACAGTGGGAATGCTAGTGGGATGCAGGTGGGATACAAGTGGGATACAGGTGGGACACAGGTGGAATACAAGTGGGATACAGGTGGGACACAGGTGGAATACAAGTGGGATACAGGTGGGATACAGGAGAAATACAAGCAGGATACAGGTGGGATACTAGTGGGATACAGGCGGGAAACAGGTAGGATACAGTTGGAATACAAGTTGGATACAGGTGGGATTCTAAGTGGGATACAGGTAGGATACAGGTGGGATACAGGTAGGATACAGGTGGAATACTAGTGGGATACAATGGGATACTGGTGAGATGAAGGTGGGATGCTGGTGGGATACAGGTGGGATACAAAGGCAACGACCGCTCAGAGAGCGTGGGCGCAAAGTGCCCCAGACGCTGATGGTCATGCACATTTTTTTTAAAGGTGCGTTTGAGGTATCCTTCGCAAACAGCATGGCATCTCATCGATACATGTGCACGTGCAAATCTGTTTCTAGGAGGCGAGGGGGAGATAGGCGGAGAGAGGGGTATCAGGGCAGAGCATCCAAGCTCTACCTCTCGCCCACCTACTCCTCCTCCTCCTCCTCCTCCATATCCCTTCACCAAACAGGAAACCCAGTGACAGGGTGAACGATGTCAAACGCAGGATGGTTTATCAAGCAAGTCTGCCAGGGAGGCATTCGCCATGCCCGTATCTGAAACCGGTCAGTCTTTAGACAACAGACGATAATGACATGACATAAGCACCAATCAGAAATCATGTCAAGATATGAGTCTACCGTTCCTGCTAAATATAACTATAAATAAAGAAATAAATAAATGAACAAATATATAGAAATAAGTAAATAGATAAATTAAAACATACATAAATAAATAACAAATAAATAATTTTGCTCTTGTCTGAAAGCCTGCAAACCCGACTCATCACTCCACGGTCAGTCACACATTAATCGGAGCTCATCCTTTCCAGCGCTACTAGTTTCTCCACTCCGTCTACCTGACGTCTCTTTGTCTGCACTGGCAATGGACTGAGTAGCACGGTGAGTCATGTCGTTGTGGGGTAGCAGCAGCACCTGTCGGGGCTACCCAGCCCAGTTCTGGACAGTGCCACAGACCTTGCTGCTGCAGCTGCGGCAGACAAACGCCACGTGTGGCCATGGCAGTGCTGAAACTGTCCTCTGGAATCTGCGCGCTCTTCTGTCCTGATACTGCCTGGGTTCTTCTTCTCATCGCTCCTCTGCGTGGCAGTCCTTTTGACCTATCTCCACCTGCTGGTTTCTGCTGCCAAGCTTTCTAGCCTGCTGGGTTGATGTCGCCAGCCTTCATCTCTCGTTTGCAGGCATCCTTGCAGCCCGGTGTGGGTTTTCCAACCGGCTTGTGCCAGAAGCAAGCTCTGCCTGCTCGCATTTCCTTTCTCTGCAAATTTAGAAAAAAAAGCACGCGACTTTCTACACTTGGCACGAGTCGCTTTCATCCCCTTCTTTTTCTCAGCCAAGAAATCTGAAAACTCTGGAACTTGACGAAACAGGTCAGTGATCAATACCAAAGAAAATGAAAAGAAATCAATGGGGGCAAAACAATATCTTCCAATTCCTCGCCCTCGGTAATCTTAGTGACGTGACGGAGACACGGTGCAGCTCCCTAACCAGACTACCCAGCGCAGAAAAACACAACATCTCAGTGGCTCGTAGCCCGGGCTTCAGATTACCCAACATCCTCCCCGGGCCTCGTTCCAGCGACAGTCAAATGACCTGGTTGGCATTATCAACCGTTGACGGAGTTTCTGGTTCACATGGCAACCAGAGTAAACAGTCAATGGAGAGACGGTGGGTGATGGGGGATTGGGGGAATGAGAGAGTGGTGGTGGCAAATGATAGTTCGCTCTTTAAAGCAACAATTGTTTTTTTTATGCGCACATAGATTGTTATTCATCTTTTGTAAAAAAAAGCCACCCCCAAAGCAAACGGACAATGAAGCACACACACACACACACCTCCACACACACACACACACACACACACACACACACACGCACACGCACACGCACACACACACACACTGGATGCAAGTTTTGTTTTTATACTTCTGTCTTTTATACACACTTTTCACTCAGTGGCTTTTCACACGATTGAAACAAAATGTTTCACGCATTCTCACTTTTACGGGTTTAAGGCTGGCACTGCACTTTGAAAGTGTAATTATATTCCATATACTCTTCAATTTATTCACAAATATTCTGTCATCTTTAGCACTAATTGTCAGTGTTTTTTGTCGACAGTAGTCATTGTGTGTGGTGTGTGTGTGTGTGTGTGTGTGTGTGTGTGTGTGTGTGTGTTGTGTGTGTGTGTGTGTGTGTGTGTGTGTGTGTGTGTGTGAGTTATGTGGGAAGGAAAGGACGGCAAAGAAATAAACACGGGAATCCAATCGCTGGTTATATAAAGAATCAAAGCAAATGCCAGACAGGAAACCTAATTTCAACAATGTCAAGCACAGGGAAGTTGTCATTCTAGTCTTCAAGAAAGGCGTAAGCTATGCTCTTATTTCAAGCCGGTCAGTCTGTAGACATCAGATGACAATGGCATAACATAAGCACCAAATAGAAGTCATAATCAAATATGGATCCACCGTTCTCCTAAATTGATCAGAAAATAAACAAATAAGAAATAAATAAATAAGCAGATAGATACACATTTAATAAGCAAATAAATGAATTAATGTAACTCTCTGTAAGACCTTACAAATCCGATTCACCGTGTCACGTCTAGTCAAAAACAAAATCAGAGCAAGTCTATTTTTTCTAGAACTGCTAGCTTCTCCACTCTCTCTAAACTGAAACATCTTTGTCTGGGTTGACAATTTACTGATGGGCGCAGCGAGTCAAGTCGTTGTCGAGTTGCAGCGCCTGCAGGCGGCTGTACTGCCCAGTTCTGAACGAGTTGCAGCGCCTGCAGGGGGCTGTACTGCCCAGTTCTGAACGAGTTGCAGCGCCTGCAGGGGGCTGTACTGCCCAGTTCTGAACGAGTTGCAGCGCCTGCAGGGGCTGTACTGCCCAGTTCTGAACGAGTTGCAGCGCCTGCAGGGGGCTGTACTGCCCAGTTCTGAACGAGTTGCAGCGCCTGCAGGGGGCTGCACTGCCCAGTTCTGAACGGAGCAGCACAGACCGCTGCAGCTGCTGCAGTCTGGCACTGGAGGTGCTGAAACTGTCCTCTGGAACTCGCCTTTCTTGATACTGCCTGGTTCCTCTTCTCACCGGGCCCACGTC
>JAFLJL010002555.1:10000-28903 GCA_018398815.1 Conus ventricosus | reverse complement strand
TTGATCTTAATTTTTTTCTGTTGATTTTCTTGTCTTTTTTTTTTTTTTGCCCTCCGCCCCCTTATCACCATCTTTCTCTCTATATTCTCTGTCTCTATCTCTGTCGTCTCTTCTCTCTGTCTCTGTCTCTCAGTCTGTCTCTCTGTCTCTGTCTCTCTGTCTCTTTCTCTGTGTTTGTCTCTCTGTCTTTGTTTCTCTCTCTCTCTCTCTCTCTCTCTCTCTCTCTCTCTCTCTCTCTCTCTCTCTCTCTCTCCCTCTCCTCTCTCTCTCTCAAAATCTCTCTCTTGCTCTCTCTCTCTCTCTCTCTCTCTCTCTCTCTCTCTCTCTCCCTCTCTCTTCTGTTTCTCTCTCTCCTTCTTTCCCTCGCTCTCTCCCTCCCTCCCTCACTCACTCCATCTCTCTCTCTCTCTCTCTCTCTCTCCCCTCTCTCTCTCTCTCTCTCTCTCTTCTCTCTCTCTCTCTCTCGCTCTCTCGCTCTCTCTTTCTCTCCCTCCCCATCTCTCTGTCTCTCTCGCACGCTCGCTTTTCCTCACGTGAGCGAGGGAACTGTCAGCAGTACAAAACAAAAACAAACAAACAAACAAATAAACAAAAAAAAACCCCACAGGCTGATTACGTCAATGAGCATCTTGCTGTTTCCTGGTCGCAGATTGGAGGTGCTTGTCTGCAACCTGTGTTGATGAGATTGTATGGGCACTGTGTTGATGAGGTTGTATGGGCACTGTGTTGATGGGGTTGTATGGGCACTGTGTTGATGAGGTTGTATGGGCACTGTGTTGATGGGGTTGTATGGGCACTGTGTTGATGCGGTTGTATGGGCAATGGTGAGGTGAGTTTGTTGGTTTGTGGAATTGTGTGTTAGTTTTTTTGTTCGTTTGTTTGTTTGTTTGTTTGTTTGTTTGTTTGTTGTGGTTTGCTTGTTTGTTTGCTTGTTGTTTGTTTGTTTGTTCGTTTGTTTGTTTCGTTTTTATGTTGTTTGTTTGTTGAGTTTTGTTTGGTTGGTTTGGCTTGGGTTTTGTTTGTTGTTTGTTTGTTGTTTGGCTAGGTTGGCAGCGCGGTACAAGCCCGTTACAAGCTGAGCGCGTGTTCATGATTTGGCCAGAGTTACAGAATGCTATAAAGAAGTCTGAAACTGCTGTAAGAGGGGGGGGGGAGGGGGTGTTGTTCATTCATTTTCTCGTGCTCCTTCTTCTTTATTTCCGTTTCTTTTCCTCGTGTTGTTGTTGTTGTTGTTGTTGTTGCTGTTGATGTTGTTGTTGTCGTCGTTATTGTCGTTGTTGTCGTCGTGGTGGTGGTGTGGTGGTGGTGGTCGTCGTTGGTGTCTAGAACTTCTTCCTCAGGTCCATCTCTTTTTATTTATCTCTGTCCGTCGTCTGTCTGTCTATCTGTGTGTGTGTTGTGTGTGTGTGTGAGTGTGTGTGTGTGTGTGTCGTCGCTTTATTCTCTCTCCTCTCACTCCTCACTCCACTCTCTTCTCTCTCTCTGTCCTCTCTCTCTCTCTCTCTCCTCTCTCTCTTTCTCTCTGTCCAGCATTTTCCTTGCCTCTGAAACCGTGGTGGAAGAGCAACATCCATTATGTGTTAGTGTCTGCTTTGCGTGCGTGCGTTGCGTTGCGTGCGTTTGTGTGCGGTCTTGCGTGTCGTGTGTTGTTGTGTGTGTGTGTGTGTGTGTTGTGTGCGCCGTGCATGCGTGCGTGCGTGCGTGCGTGCGTGCGTGGCACGTGCGGCGCGTGCGTGTGTGTGTGTGGGAGTGTGTGTGTGGAGGGATGTGGGGAGTGGAGGATACGAGCGAGTAGCAGGGGGTAGGTAGTCGGTAGCGGGGGGAGTGGGAGGAGGGGGGAGGGGGAGGCGTGAAGAAGGGCGGAGGGGTAACTGGTGGTTGCGGGGGTGGGGGGGGGGAAGGGTTTACGGGTAAGGTAAAGGTAAGGCTAGTGTAGAATCACATTGAAAACTAAAGTGTCGCCGCTGCTATAAATGGGACTGAGAATATCGAAGAGACTGGGAGTGGACGTCTGAGTGGAAGCAGGAGAGGCAGGGAGGGGGGAGGAGGGGGGAGGGGGATGTGGCTGGGGTTGTAGGGTTGATTGGGCTGGACGTTGGGGAGGAGCGGAGAGAGAAGAAAAGAGACAAAGAGAAGGAAGAGACAAAAAATTTGAGAAGAGGGAGAGAGAGAGAGCAGACGATGGAGGGATAATCTCAACCCCCGAACCAGTGAGAGAGAGAGAGAGAGAATGGAGGGCGTAGGATGAGGACATTTATAATGTGCGTGAGACGAACGATTGGAAGAGGGTGGGGCCGGTGGGGGCCTGTGGGGGGGTGTGGGGTGGGAGCAAAGTGGGCAGGTGGGCGGGGGGGGTGAGGGGAGTAGAAGGGAAAGGGGGGAAGTGAATAATGAGAGGAATCTGACCCAGACACATGCGTCAACCATAAAACAGAAATACCCTGGAGGCTACGCAACACTTTTGCCGCATGGGTTTGGAAATGTGGATTTGACAACACCTCCCCCTCTCTCCCTCCTCTCGTTCACCCCATCCCCTCTCCCCCTCCCCTACTTTTCTGCACCACTTACTACCCGTCCACACTATCACACACCTCCACCACCACCACCACCCCCCCTTATCCCACGAAACTCCTCCTATCCATCCACCTCCATCCAAATGCCCCCCCCTCCCTTGCCTCACTATTTTTTGTTTTGGTTTTGTTGGTTGCTGACTGTTGTTGTTCGGATTTCGTCTTTGTTACTCCCCTCCATGTCTGGTTTTTATTTATTACCTCCCCTCTCTCTCTCTCTCTCTCTCTCTCTCTCTCTCTCTCTCATTCTCTCTCTTTTCTCTCTCTTCCTTCTCCCTCCATCCCTCTGTCTCTCTCTCTCTTCTCTCTCTCTCTCTCTCTCTCTATGTCTCTCTCTATTATTATCTTTCTTCCTCCCCCTCTCTCTTTCTTCGTTCTCTGCTCTCTCTCCTCTCTCTCTCTCTCTCTTTCTCTCTCTCTCTCTCTCTCTCTTCTCTCTCTCTCTCACTCTCTTCATTTCTATTCTCTCTCTTTCTCTCTCTCTTTTCTCTCTCTCTTTCTCTCTCTCTATTTCTTTTTCTCTTTACACACCACCATCTCCAATTCTCATCTTTTATCTCACTCTCTTCTGTTCTCTTCTTCTGTTCTCTCTCTCTCTCTCCCCCTCACTCTCTCTCTCTCTCTCTCTTTCTCTCTCCTAGAGCGACTCGCCTATCACCTCCCATCTTTTCTCCGATCCTGCTATCCTTTCCTCCTTCTGTCCCACTCCTACCAGACCTTCCCCGTCCCCTACACAACACACACACACACACACACACACACAACACACACAACACACACACACACACACCACACACACACACACAACACACATACACACACACACACACACACACACCACAACCACAACACACACACACCACACACACACACAACACACACACACCTCCCCAGCCCAGTCCCCTGTGCTCCGGTTTATGGGCTCCACTGCGTCCGATTCCTGACTTGCTCAGAGAAAGCGAGTCGTGTGTTGCCATGACGGAAGCTGGCACCACTGTAAATGAGAGTGTGTGTGTGTGTGTGTGTGTGTGTGTGTGTGTGTGTTGTTGGTGTGTGTGTGTGAGTGTGCGTGCGTGTGTGCACGCTCGGCGTACTTCACATATATGTGTGTGTGTGTGTTTGTGTGTGTGTGTTTGTGGGAGAGAGAGGAGAGAGAGATGTCGAGAGAGAGAGCGTCCCGCCATCCGCCGGACAGACAGACAGACAGGACAGACAGAGAGAGAGAGGGGGCGGGGGGGGGTACTTGCTGTTACAACAGTGAGAGGACAAGCTAGGTAATATAGGAATTTATCTTTTAAGTGGTTTTACAGGACAATGCCAAAAGGTAAGAAACCACCGAAGAGAGCGAGAGAGAGAGAAGAGAGAGTGGAAGAGGATTACGCGAGGATGAGAGAGAGAGAGAGAGAGAGAGAGAAAAGAGAGTGAGAGAGAGTGAGTGAAGGACAGTCAGAGGGGGGAGAGAGAGAGAAGAGAGATGAGTGATGGAGAGAGAGAGAGAGAGAGAGAGAGAGAGAGAGAGACAGACAGGACAGACAGACAGAGGAGACAGAGAAGACAGACCGATACGACATAGACAGACACGGATGAGAGAGAGAGAGAGAGAGGAAGAGAAGACGAGACGAGAGAGATGATGAGATTGAGAGGACAGAGAGAGAGAGAGAGCGACAGACAGACAGACAGACCGACGGACAGACAGACAGACGGAACAGACAAAAACACACACACGGTAGCGTACTCTTTTTCTTACCACCATCACCTTCGCCTCACCCCTCTTCCATCACGCACGTTCAACCTTTGCAACACACACACAACACACACACACCCACCCACACAACACCACCACACACACATACCCACACACACACACACACACACACCACACACACACACAACACACACACATACACGCACGCCGCCGCAAACACGACACGCACTCGCGCACGCGTGCGCACCCACACACACACACACAACACCACACACACACACACGCACGACGCACCGAGCGTATCTTACCCCTCCCCGACACCCTCCATTGCGGAGCGGGTCAGCGAAGTTTTTATAGGCAGACTGTCACGGGCAGTGGGGAAACCTCATCCCTTTCAACACCCCCGTCTTTTTTCACCATCCCTTTAATCATGCGTGTTCCGGCCATTTCCATGGCAGCCTGCTGGCGCCCCGCAGGGCTCTAGCGCCCAGACCCTGTGATCCTCCTCTCCTGCTCCCCTCCCCTCCTTCCCTTCCTCCCACCATCCTTTTTGGCGACAGTCGCTTCCCATACATCAACATGCTGAATTCAAACACATAGCAGTGGTTCGAGTCAAGGGGGGGGGGTGGGGGGGGGGGGGGGGGCTGGCGTGTTGGCGTCCTGAGAAACGTCCCCCTCAAGCAAAGAAACAAGAAAAGACCTTTCGTAGCTGATGTCTTTTCATTTGTTTTAGAGTAGTCATATGACGTGATCGAGTTCAAGTATCCCGATACCATGTAAATAAGACCTTTAAGGTGAATGAGAGTAGTGAGTGACGTGAATCGATTCAAAAGACGTGAAGTTATTCATTTTGTTATTTTACTTAAACAATAGTTGTACCTGAAAAGGTTGTTGTTGTTGGTTGTTCAGCCTCTAGACATTATGTAGAAAGAGGTATCGATTTGCCTGAAACGCTTTTATTTTTCTGTCAATAATTTTAGTCTAACTGCAATCGCAACATTGTTTTTTGCTATATTTGTTTTCGGGACTGCCGCCTCCCCCCCCCCCCCCCCCCCCCGCCCCCCCCCCCCCCCCCCCCCCCCCCTCCCCCCCCCCCCCCCCCCCCACCCCCCCGCGCGCCGGCCCCCCCCCCCCCCCCCCCCCCCCCCCCCCCCCCCCCCCCCCCCCCCCCCCCCCCCCCCCCCCCCGCAAAAATTAAAAAGGTCTAGTATTCCATTATGGCCTTCCTGTCAAATTATTAGTACAACCTACCCCGTTCCTTGATCTAATTGGAAACTGACAGACCATAACCACATTTCCCCGCCCTCCGCCCCCAAACAAAACCAAAGAAGAAGCAGGAGGAAAACCTGGAAAGAAGGACCACCCCCCCCCCCCCCCCCCCCCAAAAAAAAAAAAAAACGTTGAAGAGAGAAAAAATCAGAAAAGAAATTTAACGATCACACCCACCCCTACCACCCCCCCGTTATCTCCACCCCCACCCCCACCCCCACCCCCACCCCACCCCCCCCCCCCCCCCAAATCAGAAAAAAAAAAGAAAGAACAATAGTTTTATTCTGCTTTTGACACCAGTCGTGTAATCATTAGCCTGCACTGTCACGATAAAGGCACCGGGGAGGGGAAAGAAGTGAATCCTCTCCATGGACCTGTGCATGATAGCAACTGAGATGGCGGAAACCAATAAACTGCCTGGTCAGACCTGATTATATATTCCACTAACCCACACACTCTGCATCTCTCTCCTCCTACCTCCTCCTCTCCCCACCCTTCACCCCGGTGCCTCCACCCACCCGCCCCCTCCTGACCCTTCTTCTCCTCCTTACTCTTCACAAGACCCCCTCTCTCCTCCCCTGCCTTGTGTAAGCAACGAACAAAACTGGTACTGTCGTCTGAAAGGAGTCAGGAAGTGGGCGTGGGTGTGTGTGGTGTGTGGTGTGTGTGTGTGTGTGTGTGTGTGTGTGTGTAGTGTGTATGTGTGTGCTCGTGCGCGCGCGACACACACACACAAACACACACACAACAAACACACACACCACACACACCAACACACACACACACCACACAAAGTTCGCGAGAGAGACAGCCAGACATATCATCATCTTCATTCATTCTCTTGCTTGATGGGCGATAGAGGAGAAGATGAGAGGACCCTCACGAAGGCCAGGGCACCGCCATCCGGCCCTGTCCACTGCCTGTCGCATCAGCGTAGGGCCATCCCGCCTGCGTCCATTCTTTGATGTTGTCCAACCAGCATTTGGCTTGTCGTCCCCTTCGTCTGCCGCCTTCCAGCGTGCCTGGATGACTGTTTTGGGCAGTGAATTGTGGCGTATGACATGCCCGAACCACGGACAGCTTCCTCATCTTGACTGTTGCCAAAGAGGGGTTCTTGGGGGGCATGCAAGTGCTGTTATTTGGCTCTCACAAGGTAGTTTGTCTTCGGTCTTGCCAAGAGATCCCGAGCAAGCGCCTGATGCATTTAGTTTCAAACGTCTGCTTCTCTTGGTGGTCTCTGCTGTCATGGTCCAGCTTTCGCAGCCATACAGCAGGAGGGGACAGCACCAGGGACTTGTTTACAGCTTCATATTTGTAGGAAAGCCTGATCTTCCCTGCCTCTTCAGATCTTGTTTAGGCTTTGCCATTTGCTGCGGTCGCGATCGCTAGTCTGGTCTGATTTCTTGTTGTTTTAGAGCGACCGTCTTTGGTGAGAGTGGCGCCAAGGTATTTGAAAGCGCCCCATAACCGTGTTGTCCGTTCATGTAGATTTCAGCATATGGGTGTTGGTTGTGCTGTTGACCTGGACTTTGCTTTTTTTCTGTGGCTCACTTCCATTCCATATGCACCTGCCTTTCTTCCAGTCTCTTTGTCAGGTCTTGTAGTTCTTTGTTGCTGCCTCCATCAGGTAGACAGACAGACAGAAGATAAAGAAGCGAGAGACAGACAAAGGCAGACAGAGAGAGAGGCAGAGACAGAGATTTTTAGAGACAGACAGAGAGACCCAGACAGAGACGGACGGAGAGAGGAGAGAGAGAAGAGAGAGAGACGAGGAGAGAGAAGAGATGACGAGAGAGAGAGAGAGAGAGAGACAGACAGACAGACAGACAGACAGACTGGACTGACTGACTGACTTGTTGATTTTCAGACGACAGACTGGGCTGTTGATTTTGCAATCTAGACATGAAAGCCAAGTCACTGTCGGCCTATCCCAATGGACCAGTCCAATGACGTCTGCCTTGCATTATCACCCGGTTCTTCCCTCTCCCCAACAGCTTTAAAACTTTACGACATCAGACTTCACTTCCCTGTCAGGACTTCCCGTGTAACCTGTTGGTTGTCAAGTTGCCAACAAGGCGCACCTGCCTTGGTTAAGCCATCACCAACCCACTCGTTGTAGAGTGAACGCGAACGCACGCTCGCTCTCAAGCAAAGTATTGCATCTTAATTATGCTAGTTGCTTCTTAGATGTTAAATTGACAGACACTGAGTTGGCTGTCTGATATTGAAGTTGTAGAGATCTAAACATGAAGGGCGAGACGGAGAGAGAGAGAGAGAGAGAGGAGAGAGAGAGGACGGCGAGAGGAGAGAGAGGGAGGAGAGAAGAGACAGACAGAGAGTGAGAGACACACACCACACACAACAACACGCACAGAGTGAGGAGTCGGAGAGAGAGAGAGAGCGAGAGAGAGGCGTTTGACGCTGCATTAATAGTTACACTTAATATCTCAACAACTTTTCAGCCGAAACGAAGAGATTGAGTGCAATCCAGATCATGTGTTGAGCATTCACAAATGTGATCCTGTTGCTTACAACACCAGAAGCTGAAAGCAGTATGTATGATATATGAATTCTACGCTAGTTTGCAAGAGGGTCTAAGTTCCCCTAAACGCCATGTTTACGCAGTGAAAATCTCAAGTTCAAGCATGTGTATTTTCTGAGAACAGGTCATTTTGTTAGTGTTAATATGAAGTGTATCGCACTCTCTTGCAGAACTTTCAATGTGGGTCCTCTATCTCAAACACAGGTGTGTTAAAAGTGGAATATGCAAGTCTAGTCTGTCACATTATCGACCACATGTCTAATGGTCCTATAAAACACTACAGCGAAATGGTATTCTATCGTTGCTAGGTGTTGTTGTCTTGTTGTGTTTGTCGAAATGTTGTTTGGTTGTAGTTTTAGGAATGGATTGTATTAGAAACATGTTACGATTTTTTCTTTCTGTTTTCTGTGTCTGTCTGTCTGTCTTTCTTTCTTTCTTCCTTTTTGAAAGTGTGCAACATGAACAAAAATCAGTGGGAAAAAGAAGCCCTGACTGATGTATTGCCTTCCAGATCTCTCTCTCTCTCTCTCTCTCTCTCTCACTCTCTGTATGTATATATTATATACTAAATCTTAATAAATTCCAAGGTAAGTACCGCACCGTTTCCAGGCACTTACAGAGCAGCTTGGTGTTGCAATGACTGCAAGAAATAATGAATTAAAAACAAAGCTTGCTCTTATGTCTTAGATTGAAGAAATAGGGGGAGGATAAGCCATTCATTTCTGCAAGAGGTGATGATTCTGCTAACTAACAGTATGTGGCTTGAGTGGGAATAAAAATGCTTCTCACAATGAACCTTCAGCAAGGCTTATAGTCTCCAAGGGGGAGACATCCCTCCAATAGGGAGGGAAACTCACTAAACATATAAATACTGGTCATATTACCGATATTTCGAATACTTGGTTGTTTCTCCTCAGTGACCGCGGAAAGTGGTAATTTGATCCTCTGCCTTTTCAGTTTTAAGGAGAATGGAAATCCCAGAAAAGGCGTTGCGTGTGCAATACCGTAGTATGTTTGTTGAGTTTGCATAAAAACCAACCAACGGTGCCATCTAAGAAGCAAAAGATAATCAGAAAAGAGCAAACAAGCTACATTTTCTTGTGAAAAGTAGAAAAATATAACAAGATATCCTCTAAGACACAAGTGCTGAGGGCTTAGTCTTGGAATGAATCCGAAAGGGACTAAAATACAACAAACTAATAAATTCCAAGGATAAGTACGCACCGTTCCAGCAACTTACAGAGCAGCTTGGTGTTGCAATGACTGCGAGAAATAATGAATTATAAACAAAGCTTGCTTCTATATGTCTTAGATTGAAGAAATAGGGGAGATAAGCAATCTTATCTGCGCTGTGGTAGATGATTCTGCCTAACTAACAGTATGTGCTTGCGTGGGTGAAGGGGGAAAAAATTTTTTTTTTTACTTTTCTAATTTTCACAAGAATATGTAGCTTGTTTGCTCTTTTATGATTTTCTTTTGCTTCTTAGATGGCTCCTTTGGTTGGTTTTTTGAAAAATCAACAAACATTACGGTTATTGCACCACCAACCTTTTTCTGGGATTCCATTCTCCTTTAAAACTGAAAGCAGAGGAGTCAAAATTACCATCTTTCCGCGGTCAAGAGAGAAACAACCAAGTTCGAAATATCGGTATTTGATCAGGAGTGATATGTTAGTGAGGTTTTCCCTTCCCTATTGGAGGGTGTCTCCCCTTTGGAGACTATAAAGCTTGCTGAGGTTATTGTGATGAGAAGCATTTTTTTTTCCAATTCACCCACTCACAGCCACATTACTGTTAGTTAGGCAGAATCATCTACCACTGCAGATATGAATGCTTATCTCCCCTATTTCTTCAATCTAAAGACATAGAGCAAGGCTTTTGTTTCTAATCATTATTTTCTTGCAGTCAGTGCCACACCAAGCTGCTCTGTAAAGTTGCTGGAATGGTGCGGTACTTATCCTTGAATTTATAAGTTTGTTGTATTTTAGTCCCTTGCGGATTCATACCAAGAACTAGCCCTCAGCACTTTGGTCTTAGAGGATATCTTTTATATTTTCTACTGCTTTTCACAAGAAAATGTCAGCTTGTTTTGCTCTTTTATGATTTTCTTGTGCTACTTAGATGGGAACTTTGGGTTGGTTTTTTGAAAACTCTACAAAACATTACTATGGTATTGCACACAACCTTTTCTGGGATTCCATTCTCCTTAAAACTTGAAACGGCAGAGGAGTCAATTACCACTTTCCGCGGTCATGAGGAGAAACAACCAAGTTTCGAAATATCGGTATATGACCAGAGTGATATGTTAGTGAGTTTCCTCCCTATTGGAGGGTTTGTCTCCCCTTGGAGTATAAGCTTGCTGAGGTTCATTGTGAAGACGCATTTTTTTTTCAATTTCACCCACTCAAGAACATACTGTTAGTTGGGCAGAATCATCTACCATGCAGATATGAATGCTTATCTCCCCCTATTTCTTCAATATAAGACAAAGAGCAAGCTTTGTTTATAATTCATTATATTTATATAATATATTTATATATATATATATATATATGTATAAACCACACACCACACTCACACGCGCGCTCACGCTCATAATACAGTCATACATACATCTGTAGTGTCATCAGTTTTAGTAATGCTTAAAGAGGGTTGTTTGTTACCCCATATCCTTTTCATTTTATCACATACCCCTCCTCCAATTCTCGCCCTTCCCCCTCTTGTTGCCCTTCGCTTTAAAAAACCCCTCAAAGGTCTGAAAGAAAAAGAAAAGGTCCAAACTTGGGGTTGTTGAACAGGGACTTTAGCTCTTCCGACTAGTACATCGTTCTCCCTATTGAGCTATTACGGCTGACCATAAGACAGTGTTTCTGATCATACAAACGCTAACGGAGAGGTTTTTTTGACCTTATCCCCAGATCCAGAAATTGCCTTCGCTTCATGGCTGCTTATAAGCACAGTGTTTTGTCATCCCCCCCCTCCCCCGGGCAAGGGTTTGTTTTTGACAGCTCTTCAAAATCTAGAACTGCTTCGCGTCAACATATGGTCAGATTTTTTTTTAAATGCGACTACGCGACTTTTATCACAAAAATGATCCACTTGGATCCGTCCAGTATGCCTAATGAGTCTAATGCCAAATTCTGGAGAAGATCAGACGTAAACTGTGTATGGTACACCAACAATAAAAAAGAAAATGTCGCACAGACAGACACACAAACGGCAGGAGACAAACATGAACACGCGGCGTTCTATTGCAGAAACTATATTCGGTGTTTTCCGAAGAAAGCACTTCATGTTATTTAAAGAAACGTGAGAACTTGCAGAAAATGTTCTATCTGTTTTCATAATGATAATTACTGTCTTCTTCACACAACAGAGAAAACTGTTATTTGAGTACATGAAACTACTATGTTTGTAGGAATCACTGCACTGCACAAGCCCTACTCCCGCTCTCCCTCTCAATTCCACTCATCAACCCCACCTCCTCTCTCCCACGTACCTTACGTACCCGTCATATTCTAGTTGTTTATATTGTCCTGGGGGCAGTATGTGTGGTGTAGGGGTGTCGTGACTGGTCACCTGGAAGGGCCATGGCGCGTCACACAGCCTTCTGTCCTGGTCACGAGCGACAGTATAGGAGATGTCGTGTAACTTCTTGTGTTTTTCCTGTATTTTTCTCTTTCTTTGTTTCTTTCTTTTTATTTTCTTTCTTTCTTTCTCTTTTACTTTCTTTAACATTACCTTACTTTCTTTCTTTCTTTCTTTTTTGTTTCTTTCTCTTTTTCTTTCTTTTTCTCTTTGGTTTGTTTGTGTTCTGTTCTTTCTTTCTTTCTTTCTTTCTTTCTTACTTTCTTTTTTTCCTTCTTTTCTTTTCTTCTTTTCTTTCTTTCTTCTTATTCTTTTTGTTTTGTTTTTTTTTGTTTGTTAATAATGTCACTTTATCTCGTAGAAGATTGAACGAAGCGAACGTCAGACCAAAGGCGTGAATTACGTTACTAGGCCACTGGGCCACGTGAGGGGCAGCAGAAGAGAGAGAGAGAGAGTGAGAGAGAGAGGAGAGAGACAGCGATGAGAGAGACGAGTGAGAAGAGAGAGAGAGAGCAAGGGGGGGGGTGGTGGGGGTGGGGGGGGGGGTGGTAGAGGTGGGGGTTGGGGATGAGGTGGGGGTCGTTGCTGGAGAGAGATGATTAGTGATGTAGAGACGGTAAGTTACAAACGCATCATTCTTAGAACCTTGTCAGAGACACGGGTGTCGGGTGTCGTTCCAGCGCCAGTCTTCTTATCTACCCTGTCTCCTGCTTTTAGACGTATGACGAGAAATGTCGCGTTGTTTGTTGTCCTATCTACAGTAGGGGACGTTTGTTTGTTTGTTTTTAATCAGTATATATGCATCTTACGTGAGTGAGCCGCTTTGTGCAACAAAACCATCTCCCCTCCTCCCTTTTTATCCTGTGACCCCCCCCCCCCCACCCCCACCCCCACACCCCCTACCCCTTATCACCATCTCGTCATCTCTCTCTCTTTCGTCTCACCTCTCTCCGTCTCTTCAGCCCACTTCCTTTATAGACGTAATGCCTTCCCAGAATCCAAACTGGAAATGACGTTTACCTGTCCCCCTCGCTCACCCCCACCCCACCCCCCACTTTCCTGTAACCCTCCTCTCCTCTCACCCCACCTCGATTCACCACCACCACCCATCCTCCCCCCCCCCCCCCCCCCCCCCCCCCCCCCCCCCCCCCCCCCCCCCCCCCCCCCACCTCTTCCCAAAAACCAACATGGACAAGTCTCTTTGTTTTCTGATGGCAGGTTAACATGTTGGGACCTTTGGGGGAAAAGAAGAGTCGGCGGGGGAGGGGGGAGGGGGGGGAGGAAGTGGGGACGGGGGTGTAAGGAAACACACACACCTTTTTTTTTTGGCCAAGCTACCAGGTTCCCTACCCCCCCCCCCCCCCACCCCCCTCAACGCCTCCGCCCTCGCTCCCCCTCACCTTCCCCTCCTCCCCACCCCCCACCCCACCCCCACCCGTCCCCATACTCGATCGGTACGCGGCGGGGCCCGGGGCGTTTTGTACCCCTGTCAGGGAGCCCCCCTGGCCGGATTTGGAGGCTGTCAAAGGGACCTTACTCTAAGATTTCCTACTGTCAAGGGGAGACAAGGCCCGGGCTGTCAGGCAAGGCGGGGCAGTCATTATGGCGGATGGAATTTCATCGGGCCGGGGACTGTCGCCCCACCACTTCGTGCGACAGTGCTGGGCTCTTTCCTTCTTTCCTTCCTTCCTTCCTTCCTTCCTACAGGGGCTCCCCGTCCCGTCCTTACCTTACCGCCTGAACACAGAGAGTTTGCTGGTTTGTGTGTGTGTGTGTGTGTGTGTGTGTGTGTGTGTGTGTGTGTGTGTGTGTGTGTGTGTGTGTAAAAATGTGTGTGTGTGTGTGTGTGTGTGTGTGTAAATGCGTGTGTGTGTGTGGTGTGTGTGTGTGTGTGTGTGTGTGTGTGTGTGTGTTGTAAAATGTGTGTGTGTGTGTGTGTGTGCGTGTGTGTGTGTTTTGTGTGTGTGTTGTGTGTTGTGTGTGTGTGTTGTGTGTGTAAATGTGTGTGTGTGTGTGTGTGTGTGTGTGTGTGTGTGTGTGTGTGTGTGTGTGTGTGTGTGTGTGTGTGTGTGTGTGTGAGTGTGTGTATGTATGTGATGTATGTAGTGTATGTATGTATGTGTATGTGTGTGCGTGTTGTTGGGCGCGCGCGTGTGTTTGGTGTGTGTGTGTGTGTGTGTGTGTGTGTGTGTGTGTGGTGTGTGTGTGTGAGTGGTGTGTGTGTGTGTGTGTGGTGTGTGTGTGTGTGTGTGTGTGTGAGAGGAGTGCGCGCGCGCGTGTGTATGTGTGTGTGTGGTGTGTGTGTGTGTGTGTGTGTGTGTGTGTGTGTGTGTGGTGTGTATGGTGTGTTGAGTGTGTATGTGTGTGTGTGTGCGGTGTGCGGTGTGTGCGTGTGTGTGTGTGTGTGTGTGTGTGTGTGTGTTGTGTGTTTTGATGTGTGTTGTGTGTGTGTGAGCGGCTTGCGGCGCCGCGCGCATGTGTATGTGATGTGTGTGTGCGTAGTGCGTGTTGTATGCGTGCAGTCGCTGACGTGACATGAAAACAAGCTGTGTGTTTACTGTTCGTGCGAAGTATGGCTGTTTTCGCACATAATTATATCCGTGTTTGTGTGTAGTGCATTTTTATATGCAAATATTTAGAATATCTATGTTGTGTGTTTAGTGTAGTGTTCTCACGTGAGTACGAGTGTACTGTCTGCAATATCTCTTTGATAACTGACGTGAAACGTTCACATTGCAATAAATGACGGGGTCGGTGTTTATCGGCAGGGACACCCTCATCCAAAAATGGAGCTGGACATTGCTTCTTGTTAGTGGTAGTAATATATGTGTACAGATCAGAATATTCAATGTTTCGTCGCTCTCTGTCTCTGTCTGTCTGTTTGTCTGTCTGTTTGTCACTCTCATTTTTCTTCTCTTTGCTGTGTTTGTGCTTGTTTTCTTTCTTTTGTGTCTGTTCCTTTACGTTCATCATCATCATCATCATCATCATCATCATCATCATCATCATCATCATCATGGTCATGATGATGATGATGATGCTGATAGTGATAATGATGATTGTGATGATGATGATGATGATGATGATGATCATCATCATCATCATCATCATCATCATCATCATCATCATCATCATCATCATCATCATCATCATCGTCGTCATTATTATCATCATCATCATCACAATCATCATTATCACTATCAGCATCATCATCATCATCATCATGACCATCATCATCATCATCATCATCATCATCATCATCACATCATCATCATCATCATCGTCATCATCATCATCATCATTATCACCATCTTCATCATTTTCTTCTTCTTCTTCTTCTTCTTCTTCTTCTTCTTCTTCTTCTTCTTCTTCTTCTTATTCTTCTTCTTCTGGCTGTGTTTGCATTATCATTATCATTGCTATGTCCTCTAAGCTGCTTGTTTCCTGTCGTAAAGCGTCGGAATGACAGGACTGTACTCTACGCTTCTGCCATAAAGTATCGGAGTGACAGGGGGTACACTCTACGCTTTTTTTCAAAGAGTGTGGGAATGACGAGGCTATACTCTGCGCCTTCTGTCATAAAGGATCGGAATGACGAGGCTGTACTCTGCGCCTTCTGTCATAAAGGATCGGAATGACGAGGCTGTACTCTAAGCTTTCTGTCATAAAGGATCGGAATGACGAGGCTGTACTCTGCGCCTTCTGTCATAAAGGATCGAATTGACGAGGGTGTACTCTAAGCTTTCTTTCATAAAGTATCGGAATGACGATCGAGGCTGTACTCTGCGCCTTCTTTCATAAAGTATCGGAATGACGAGGCTGTACTCTAAGCTTTCTGTCATAAAGTATCGGAATGACGAGGCTGTACTCTAAGCTTTCTGTCATAAAGTATCGGAATGACGAGGCTGTACTCTAAGCTTTCTGTCATAAAGTATCGGAATGACGAGGCTGTACTCTAAGCTTTCTGTCATAAAGTATCGAATGACGAGGCTGTACTCTAAGCTTTCTGTCATAAAGTATCGGAATGACGAGGCTGTACTCTAAGCTTTCTGTCATAAAGTATCGGAATGACGAGGCTGTACTCTAAGCTTTCTTTCATAAAGTATCGGAATGACGAGGCTGTGCTCTAAGCTTTCTGTCATAAAGTATCGGAATGACGAGGCTGTGCTCTAAGCTTTCTTTCATAAAGTATCGGAATGACGAGGCTGTACGCTAAGCTTTCTTTCATAAAGTATCGGAATGACGAGGCTGTACTCTAAGCTTTCTTTCATAAAGTATCGGAATGACGAGGCTGTACTCTAAGCTTTCTTTCATAAAGTATCGGAATGACGAAGCATTATCAGAGTGAGAAGGCTTATACTCTTCATTTTCCTTTCTTAAGAATCGGGAATGGCAATGCTGTACTCTACGTTTCATGACACACATGACCAGAAAGGCAAGGCTGTGTACCCTGCTCTTTCCCTTTCTTCAGTATCAGAATGGCAAGGCCATACTCTACGCATCCTTTCATGAATTATCGGGATGACAGGGCGGAGCACTTCTAGGCTTCATGTCCTGAAGGATGCTGGAAACAACATGGCCGACATTTCCTTGCGCCGGCTTCGTCTTTCGCCAACGGCATCGCTCGCCGACTGTTATTTACGCCTACAGTATCTCACGCCGAAGGTGTCTTAACGCTGTATCTCAAGACGAGTGTGCTGTACACCAACAGTATCTTGCACGCACAATCTCTCATCTAACATTTACTCCACCAGTGTCGAACCAACCAAAAGCTAACTGTTCTATACCCAAGGATATTTGTTTCGGTCTTCGTTGACAAATCTGTAAATCTACAAAAAAAATTTACCAGATGGACGGTTGTCTTCAGAGGAAAAAAAATCAATTTTTGAAAGCAAGCATATTGGATTATGCTGCTTCATCCGTATGTATGCTGATGCATGCAAAAGGTGGTGTAAGGTAGGTCATTATTACTTTGGAATGAAAAAAGGAACGAGTTGTGGCGGATGAATGCGCAACGAGTAAGGTTACCATGAGAATTGTGCAATACAATAGTGACATCAACGACAGCTACTACTTCTGCTACAGCTGCTGGTGCTGCTGCTGGTGCTGCTGCTACTACTACTACTATCACCGCTGCTGCTGCTGCTGCTGCTACCACTACTACTACTACTACTGCTGCTGCCTGCTGCTGCTGTGCTGCTAGTACTTCTGCTACTACTACTACTACTACTACTACTACTACTACTATTACTACTACTACTACTACTACTCATTATCAAGATATCATCATTATCATCATAGTATTATCATCATCAATATTATAAGATGATGATGATGATAATGATGATGATTATGATATCTTGATAATGAGTAGTAGTAGTAGTAGTAGTAGTAATAGTTAGTAGCAGCAGCAGCAGTAGTAGTATAGTAGTATCATCATCATCATCATCATCATTATCATCATCAATATTATAAGATGATGATGATGATAAGGGTGATGATGATGATGATGATGATGATGATGATTGTTGTTGTTGTTGTTGTTATTGCAGCAGCAGTTATGATTTGATTCTTAGGGGTTTTCTTGTTCAGTTATACTCACAAATTCGGCAACTGACGTGTGCATGCGTGCACGTGCGTCCGTGCTTGCGTGCGTGCGCGCGCGCGTGCGTGTGCGTGTGCGTGTGTGTGTGTGTGTGTGTGTGTTGTGTGTGAAGGAGGGGTTGGGAGCTGCAAATGGATGGATGAAAAGTTGGGGTGGCAGTGGTGCAGAGGGTGGAAGGGCAAGGACGGAAAAAAGGAGTGGGGGGGGGTGGGGGGGGGGGAGGGGGGCAGAAATTGGGGAAGGGAGACGGGGCGGAGAAGGTGACTAAGAGTAAGCTGTCATGTTGACTATAATCGGCGTTGTTTCTGAGGCCAGTGTGGGTTTTCAGCTTGTCGCGCGGGAGGCAGAGAGAGGCTGACGTGGGTGTCGTTGTCATGACGTCATGAAGATGTCAGTGTGGGTTTTCAGCTTGTCGCGCGGGGGCAGAGAGAGGCTGACGTGGGTGTCGTTGTCATGGTACAATAAATTTGGTTCTGAGTTATGGGGATTAGATAAAGCGGCTATGCTTTCTGTGAATCGGTCCATGTTTTCGCTTTGAATAAGTTTCAATGTATTGATAAACGCACTCCGAATGATCTTATTTCTGGCGAAACTGATCGATTTCCTATTTACGTGTCTCTGCTGTTAAATGTATCCAATACTGGCTGAATTTGTTGTATGACTTAGATACTAAAGGTTTAAAGCAACTGGGTGACAAAAGTGCGACTCTGTCTGTTTGACAGTTTGGATTCGGATTCGTCTGGTTGAACCAATGAGTCGAGAATATAAAAGGATTTTTATAACTTTTTTCGCCAGCGACTCGTGGACTGTAGATGGCAGAAATGGTCTGACCATATTCATAGTAGTGATAGGTTTGATTTTTGTAGGAATTTCTCATATACTCATAACTTGAAGAAAACTTACTTGAACATAGATATAGATATGCACTTAAAGCATGTAAGAGCAAAATTTAGAATAGGAATATCAGAATTAGCTTGCCATGATCTTAGATATCGAAGGCGTAATATTTGGGATTTGATTTGTCCTTTATGTATAGAGTCACAGGAAACAGAAATACATTTTGTTCTATGCTGTCCAGCTCCCAGAAACATCAGAGAAAAGTTCATTAAGCCCAAATATTATAGACAGCCATCTTTGTTTAAATTAAATCTACTTCTGTCTTTCACTTCTGCTGAAGTTGCTAAACCGTTTTCATTGTTTCTATACAAAGCCCTTGAATTGAGAGAAAGTGTTTCTTCTTGAACGTGTGACAACGATTTGGTTTTTTGTTTCATTACGTATTATAACTGTTTACAATTATTGTGCTGTATATGTTCACACACCCCTTCATTAGGGGCCATGGCCTATTACGAATAAATGATCTGAATCTGAATCTCTCTCTCTCTCTCTCTCTCTCTCTCTCTCTCTCTCTCTCTCTGTGTGTCTCTGTCTCTCTCTCTCTCTTTCTGTCTCTGTCTCTCTGTCTCTGTCTCTCTCTCTCTCTCTCTCTCTCTCTCTCTCTCTCTCTCCCCCCCCCCCCCCCTCCAGTTCCTTTCATTCTTTCGCTTGTCTTGTTCTTCGGTTTTTCTGTCTTCCTTGTTAAATTTTTACTCTCTCTCTCTCTCTCTCTCTCTCTCTCTCTCTCT
>JAFLJL010002555.1:0-2500 GCA_018398815.1 Conus ventricosus | reverse complement strand
GTTCCCGATGTCCTGAATTTGGTTAGGGGCAAAAATCTTCAATTTTTTTTTTTTTTTAATTGTCAAGGAAGTGTGGGGTGTCAGGGCAGTTGTTGGGGAAAAAAGGTGCTAGAATAATGCAGTATAAAGTCAAAGTGATGACCCTCCAGTGTCTACAAAAAGCTAAGCAGAGGACAAGACATGTTGTTTTGGAGCCTTAGTGTCATCAGCGGAAGTTCACACCATCAGCCGACCAAGGGGGGATTAAAAATAAAAGGTACTTGTGAAAGCGTTAAAACCACGATTTTTATTGATTTCCTGGAAAACCTATAGTAGCTAACCCCTCTGAAAGGGTTAATTGATTAAGCCATAAAGTCCTTATCTACACTGCATGGGTTGAAATTAACCTGGGCGTTGTAGAGCCATGGTGTCACCACTGCACACGATTCCACGACAAACGTGTGTGAATCCCACCCTTATAAAAACACACACACACACACACACACACACACACACACACACACACACACAACACAACAACAACAACAACAACAACAACAACAACAACAACAACAACAAATACAAACAAAAAACAAAACAAAACAAAACAAAAAAGACAGAAAAAAACAAGAACAACACCGCCACTCTACTCCGCACTGCACACCATCCCACTGCTTACATTTCTGGGTCCCACCTATCAAAAAAAAAAAAAAAGAAAAAAAAAAAGAAAACAAAGAAAAGAAAACAAACAAAACAACATAAACAAATCAAACCCATCACACAACCAACAACAACATCAACAACAAACACAGAAAAATGAAACAGACAGACAAACAAACAAACACTATACCGCCACTCTTTTTATTTGCGGCGACCCTAATATAAGTTATCTGCTCCTACTTTCCGCTCTGCAAGTCACGTCGTGTTGTTTGCAGCCCAGTTTCCCCTCCCCCCCCCCCCTCCCCCGACCCCCTTCCCACCCCCCTACCCCCTCGGGAGGTCATATCAGGACTGATAGGACGTTGAATTATGGATCAGTTGAAAAACGTGTGGGGGAGGGTGGGTGGTGGGTGGGTGGGTGCGTGCATGTGTGTGTGTGTGTGTGTGTGTGTGTGTGTGTGTGTGTGTGTGTGTGGTGTGTGTGTGTGTGGGGGTGGGGGAAGGAGAGAAACTCAATGTTCCCACAGTCATCCACCAGTTGCTGACACTGAAAAGACTGATCTGGCACATGGGTTATACACGATGCACGTGCCTCTCTACCCCTCCACACAAACGACAGAATAATAAACAGACCACACCTTTGTTTTCTTTTTTTTTTCTTAGAGAAGCCAAACATCCTCCAGAATGAGACATCAAAACAGCACAATGAGAGAGAGAGAGATTGGCGAGAGAGAGAGAGAGAGAGAGAGAGAGAGAGGGCGGAAGAGGAGGTGAGGAGGAACATGGCATGGGGGAGGGGGGGGGGAGTAGTGTGGGAGGGAGTGGGTTGGAGGAGGGAGGGTGGGGGAGCTGTTGCCGGGACAGAGATGATAGTTTATTAAAGTGGTCCGGGGCCCTGGCTAGCTGGGGTGGTGGTGGGTGGGGGGGGGGGGGGGTGAAGACAAGTCGCCCACACCAATGCCAGTCTCTGGCCTCCTAGGTTTACTGTTTTAAGTGCTTTCGCTTCTTGAACTCCTCGATGTTTGAGAGGTCTGAAATGTGCCCCCCCATCGGGCTGGGTTTTTTAAAAAAAATTTTTTATTATATCCTATTTGATTTTGTTTGTTTTGTTTTTATCTTGCTTTAGTTTAGTTTGTTTTGTTTTATTTCTTTTTTTTTTTAAATTTCATTTTGTTTTGTTTTGCTTTAGTTTATTCTATTTTATTTTCATTTCAGTCTGTTTCGTTTTTGTTTTTTTTCATCTTATTTTAGTTTGTTTTCCGTAACTTGTAATCTTTAATGAAAGTTTCCCTTTTCTTCTTCTTCTTCTTCTTCTTCTTCTTCTTCTTTTCTTCTTCTTCTTCTTCTTCTTCTTCTTCTTCATGATTATGATCATGATCATGATCATCATCTCTTCTTCTACTTCTTCTTCTACCCCTACCCCTCCTCTTTCTCCTATCTTCTTCTTCTTCTCTTCTTCTTCTTCTTCTTCTTCTTCTTCTTCTTCTTCTTCTCCTCCTCCTCCTCCTCCTTCTTCTTCTCTTCTTCTTCTTCTTCTTCTTCTTCTTCTTCTTCTTCTTCTTCTCTTCTTCTTCTTCTTCTTCTCCTCCTCCTCCTCTCCTCCCCTCTCCTCCTCTCCCTCTCTCCCTCTTCTTCTTCTACGACAGCAGAATTGGACGTTTGCGACGGATCTGTCCCACTCAACTGACAATATCCAGATTCAGAATGCTAGTTGTCGTTCAAGGTTTGAAGACGTATTGGAGTTGTTTGTGTTATCCAGTTTAAATTAATACGTCGATGGACTGTCATATTATGACAGCTCTAAATATGCGAATTTCATCGTCATACTTCATCCATCCAGTGTACATCATTCCATCTTTTA
>JAFLJL010002554.1:15000-30000 GCA_018398815.1 Conus ventricosus | reverse complement strand
CTCCCCCGCCTGAGCACTGTCCGCAACAAGAAGGTTTTGGGACACTTTGGGTACTTCAGAGGGACGGGGAACCATTTTTCCCAACCCCGTTCAGTGCTGCTCGCGCTCGACCCCCGACCCCCCGGGTTTCCTCCTTGACCAAATCACTGAGAACCTGATTGCTGCAAAATTTAAACAAACTCCCATAAACCAAATAAACCTAGCGCCCCCCCCAACTTTGTTTTGGTTTTTGGTCTCTAATTTCACTTCTCCCCCTTTTCCCCTTTCGGTGTTTTGGCGCCCCACAACAAAACCTGGGAAACCCGGGCTTAAAAAACCCCAACCTGGCACTTTGGTTGGCGGGAAGGGTTGTCTACCTCTTAAAACTGCCCTACTGCCTCTATCCCCTCCCACTCGATGCTACAAAATGCATCCATGAAATTCCAAGCCTTCACCCCGTCAAAAATTTCCCACATCCGAAGAAACTGCAGTGCGTGACCACCCAAAGGGATCCCCGCCACGGGTATGCCCCATGGGAGGGGGAGAATGCTGTGTTTCCCTTTTGGTCCCACTCGGGGCTATTTGCCAGAACCCTTGCAATCTATCCTGTGAAATACTGGGCCTTGCTTTGGGGACTGAGCGAAAAAGTCTTCCAGTTCGGTTATGACCCCGCATCACCTTTTTGGGCACTGTTCAACTCAAGTAAAAAAACATGCTCACCTACTTTTTTCCCCCTAAGACAGGGCCCCTAATGATTTTGGGCGGTTTTTCACCCCCAAGTCCCAAAACTTTTACCTCCTCCCGATCCTTGCTTGGGGGATATGGGGGTCGGGTAGGGTTCACATGTACGGTTTTTTTCGTGTTAACTCCCCCGACATGTCTTAGAGTTTTCCCGCCTGGTTTTTTCTAGGACGCCTAAAGTTTAGGAGCCCCTAACTTCCTCCCGTTCCCATGTTTGCCCTTCATACTGACCATC
Organism: Conus ventricosus; assembly: GCA_018398815.1. Lineage (NCBI taxonomy): Eukaryota > Metazoa > Mollusca > Gastropoda > Neogastropoda > Conidae > Conus > Conus ventricosus. The sequence goes on along the minus strand of JAFLJL010002554.1, from coordinate 29,045 downwards.
CCTTTATGACCCCCGGGAAAACCGGGAACCCAAAAATTCCCCCTTTTGCGGTCCCTTCACCTCCATCAAAATTTTCTGTGCGCCTAGTGCGGGGCTCACGCGAATGTATTTCACAAATTTTCATGGAAATTTTTGATTTCCCATTACCGATTCGGGAGTTGATTCCTTTTTAAAGATGGGAATGGTCCCCTTCCAAAGCTCACAGCTTTTTTACCGGGGGAACGTAACAGGGCTTTATCTCCCACCTTTTTAGGAATTGTTTTTCCCCCTTCCTTCATACTGCTTTTTCGGACGACCCTAGCCTCTGCAAACTTCCCCTTTCGCCTACATGTCCATACCCGTGCCCACCCTTTGAACAGGCAATTGGGGAATCAAATCGACGGCCAATCTCCCGAAGGGTGTCAAAAAAAGGGGGGTGTTAAGAGGGGCCCTTCCTCTTCCCCCTTTGTGGGGACCTTTGACACACGCACATGACATGCAAAAACGCTGATGTCTGCCATGCTCCTGGGCCTGAAAATCATCAAATTCGGGCGCGTTTTTCGGTGCCCAAAGCCCCCCTGAGCGACTCGTGACCCCCCTGAATGAAGTGTCCGATAACCGCTGGTACCTCTAACTGAGTGGGACCTTACCCCTCTTCCCTTTGGGGAAACCGGACAACGCCCCCTTTCACAAGAAATTCGTCTCCTCCCTAACCCCCTGTTTCTTCCCCTTCCAAACCCCCAAAACTTCACGACGAAGGGGTTTTTTCCCTTCTGCCCAAACCATCAGGGGACACGTCTATGCCTGACTTCCTTCTGGAAAGACTAAATTTATCACCCTTTTCCTCCTTCTTGCTCCGTGTTTTTTAATGCTGCCCCCGTACATCAACAACTCGGGATCCCTGGACCCTTGCCCCTGGGAAAATTTTCCCAAAGATCAAATCATGAAGGGGTTTCTCCATCACCAACGCAGACAAAAGGGCCGAAATAAAGGGTACACTTCTATCTTTGCAACTAAACTCCCTCACAGTGCCCTCGATTAGGTAAGGTTGGGTTGCCCGTCAAACCCCTTTTTTCGACCACGTTTTTCTACAAAACCGCATGAAAAACCGTGTCTGAACCTTTACCCCCGTGGCCCTCACCCCTTTTCCACTGGAAAAAAACCACCTCACCTAGTGCCCCCCATCCCCGACATGACCTTTTCAGTCAGCCTAGGGGCCCCTCACCCTCTTCAGACTGAAACCCTTTGGTTTTCCCCGAGGTCGTTTCCTTACGCCTTTCCCCTTCTTGCGGTGCTGTTCTGGCCCCCTGCGACAATCCCCCCACCTGCCCCCCCTTGGACAAAAGAAACACCTAATGTCCCTTTTCCCTTCCTTTGCCCCCCACTGGGTTTTGCAGCTTTGAAAAACTCCCAGTCTCCTTCACCTTCTCACCCGTCCTGGGACCTGTTTCTCCTCACCTTAGTGCCCAAACGGCCCCCATAACCTCTGCGAAATTAAAAATTTGCTGTTTTGGGTGTTCTCTTTTAATGTATGGTTAACTCAGGGGGCCGCAACCGAAAAAACTGTTCTTTTTAAAACAGCTCTTTCAATCAGCAACTCCCCTTTTCCCCCAACTCAAACCATTTTCTCAAAATGATTTAAACGTTCACCCGAGGTCTTCCCCTCTGCAAACTAGCGAAAAAATTTTTTTCTAATCCTTCTCTTAGGCAAAACCCTTTATCAACGATTCCTTCACGCGCCGAAATCAGACTGTTGTTCTGTGTAACGCAGAAAAAACTGTAATGCCACCGCCTAACGCTAAAAATGACTGCCCCCTTTCGAAAGGGCCCAACCCCACTGGCCAAAAATTTCGAAACGTGAGTATGCACAATGAACGTTCCTTCGGGAAATTTGGGGAAATTTGGGCGGGGGGTCTGCGCACGAGTCATGGAAAGTGAACTACCCCACGGGGGTTCCCCCTTTTTATCCAATTCTCTAATCTAATTAACCTTTAATCTTTCCCCTTTTTCCGCGTTCCTTTAGTCTTTCTGTTTCCCCGCGTTTTCCCTTTGCTTTTTTTCCCTTTCGCTTTCCCCTTTTTTCTTTTGTTTCCCTTATTCTTCTGTTTCCTGCGTAAAATTTATCATTAGCCGAATCCTTTAAATTTTTTTTTCCCGCTCTGCGCTAACTTTTTCTCGCGACGCGTCGTCTTTTCCCTTCGTCTCTTTCCATCTTTTGTGGTTTTTCACGAATGCCGCAACTATCTCCCGATAACCTAGATCACGAGCGACGCTCACAAATTGTTCAAAGGGTGTTCTTTTCTTTCCGCCTTTCTCTTTTTTTTTTTTTTTAACAATTTTTTTTTTTTCCTACGACAGCCAAACTGGTGGGGTTTCCCCCGAGTGACGTAATCAAAAATCCCAGAATGAAATATTACTTAGAAACGTATTATTTTTTTAAAACGCCCACGTGACCCCAAATATGAAGCGAATTATAGGGGAATTGTGCGAAATAAATACTCTGGGGCTGAAATCCAAGCCCAGAAAAATACTCGGAAGCAATGCCAACCTGTATTTAAAATCTTGGAAATCGTAAGACAACCCCTTGGTTTAATTTCAATACTTAAAACCCCCCACTTCCTTTCCGAAATTGAACAATTAAAAATAAAAGGGGGCCGATATCCTGGCGCTGCCAATAAATTTCAACCTCGGGGGTGTCGATGGAGGGAAAGGACTAGGCCCCAGCCCAAACCCCACTCACAGCTTGCTTTCAATCCTTCAATATCATGCATTTTCTACATCAACCATATAAAGCTATAACTTTTCACACTGACTAAACAAACACAATGCATAAGGAATCAAAAAAAATAAAACTCTTCTTTCCAAATTTACAAAATTTTATCTAAAAAAATCATTACCCAAACCCCGGTATAAAAAGATTTCTACTTTTTCCTTGGCCCGGGGTCTAACTTTCACAATCACTGTCTCTTTTTCTTTTTCCTTTTTTTTCTTTTCACTGTCATTTCACAACACGGCCAAGCGGCCGGGTGTTTGGGCGCTGGCACGGGGTTGGTCTGTGGTGCTGCTTTACGAAGGACGGCCAGGGTTAGGGGAACCCGTTAAAGGAACAGGACATCAAAATCGATCTGTTTCCTTTTTTCCTTCCTGCATAACGCTTGCATCTTTTCCCCTTTTTCTATCTGCTCTATCAAATGGGCTGTTCTTTTCTTTTCTTTTTCTTTCTTTCTTTTCCCTTTTATTAGTACAACTCCTCTCTCCCCATCTCTCCTTAGTCCTTCCTCTGCAGCATCTCATCAATCTCTCAACTTGGGTTTTCTTCTCTCCTCCCTTCATCTCTTGCTTTTTTCTCAAGCAACCTAGAAAAACCCCTTTCCCCTCTCTTCTTCGTTCGTTCTCCCCCCCCGTTCTGTCTTTTTCTCCCCCGCCTTTCTCTCCCGCAAGACATAACCAAACCTCCTCATCTCTTCCCTGTTCGTTTTCTTCCCCTTTTCCTCCCTTCGCTCCCCACTCTCGCATCCCCATCTTTTTTTGAAATCCCTCTGTCCAAGGGGGAGTACCATTGGCGTATTTTTCCCCCCCCGTACCCGAAGTTATCTCCCTCTAATTTTCCCCCTGGATATTCAAACATACAGTACGTACACGCCTCCTCTCTGTGGGGGTCAATTTCATTTTTTTTTTTTAGCAGATTGCCCCCCCCACACACTACCTTCCCTCTCCCCTTTTCCCGCTTTTTAACCTGCGACGTCACTCAAGGCCGGGTTTCCCCAAAATTGGGGGGGCCTGGCCAGGGATACGACCGTCCCTAAAAATCAGGGGCGGTCAAATGCTTTTTCCGCTGGCCGGACGCATCTCTGTGGGCCCCCCCTATTTAATTTGGGGGGACCGAACCATGGGCCCGTTCGTGGGGCCCGAATATTTGAGTTAGAGCTTTTGTCCAACAAACCCGGACCACACTTGGTTTTTCTTTTTTTGGGACGGGTGGGGAAAAAACCGGGGGATACAGGAAAAGGGGGGCCAAACCTTTAAAGGTATTAGGTCAGAGATAAGGAGGGGCACAAACCTTTAAGGGGGTGTAAGGTCAGAGATACAGAGGGACACAAACCGTTGAAGGAGGTGTGATAGGTCAGAGATACAGGAGGGACACAAACCGTTGAAGGGGTATGATAGGTCAGAGATGGATGGAGCAGAGATGAGGTCAAAGCCGAGGGAACAAATCATAAAATTTTATCCCCATAATATTACATAATAGGGTGACAGGGCTATGTGAATGTCAGTATGGATAGTCATGGAAGACATATGGATAGTCATGGGAAGACAACGAGAGAAAACGAAATCGTATAATAGCCGCACCCCTTATTATAATATCCTAATTCATTACATCTAAAACCCAACTCTTAAAACTCCTTTCCTTCCACCTCAAATGTCTCCAAATTTTCTTATTTGAATCTTTTTTTAAAGAAGAAAAAAAGAAGAAGGAAAAAAAAAAAATGATGTGTTTAGTTCCATGGCATTATAGAAATACTTATTACAAGTGGCAGCTTTGGACTGCTCATTATTGATGGGCCTAACTAGTGTAGACGAAGAAAGAGAAATAATTATGACAATGATATTTGAGAAATTTACGTTATTAGCTATTAACCGCTTCGACCTTATTGGACTATGTGACCTTTTTACTTTTAACTTGCAGCATCACAAAACGAACACATGCTTGATCTTGGTCAAAAGGAACTTCACTTTTGAAAAATTCGGTTGTCTTCTACCGCAAGACTTCAGAGGTTCAAGATCCAGCTTTGTCGACAGTGTGTGTGTTGTGTGTGTGTGTGTGTGTGTGTGGTGTGTGTGTGTGTGTGTGTGTGGCGCGTGGCGTGCGTGAGTGCGTGCGCGCGCGCGTGTGTGTGTGTGAGGAAGTAAAATTTAGTGAAGGAGTAGGGCTGCATTTCTGAGGGGTTCTAACTTACCCAATCTTCCCCTACTTTCGTTGTGCTGAATGTCCTAGGCCTACAATATTGATAAAAAATTTACATTTCACATCACACAACACACAACACACACACACACACACACACACACACACACACACACACACACACACACACACACACACACACTTTTAGTGATGGGTACGATGGGAAAACGTTCAAACAAGTCACCCCCTTTGCCCTAGGGAGATTGAAAGCTTAATTCATAGATTCCTTTTGAAACGCGTTGAAAAAAAAATATTGTCAAAATGTTAAATGTATGTGGGGGAAATCCTTAAATGTCAGTCATTTGCTGTTCAATGCCCAAGGAGCAAGAGAGCTCCTAAGACATTCGGTATTGACGGTTATACTGAGGGAAATCGACTTCATTTCCCTTTACGATAAAATTTTAAACAATTACTCTGTTCTTGACTCAGTTTGTAAGTGTTTGTTAAATAGTTAAATTTGGGTCATATCTGTAGATCTTATCATTTCTCACTGAAATTGTTAAGATGGAAGAGGGATGGGGGGTGGGGGGGTAGAGCAGGGGATGTCATTTTTCTATCGTTAAGAATAATACACTTCATCACTTGCATACTTCATTCACCCACACATAAACTGTCTGAATCACTAAAGCGGAAGGGCATTAAACCGACGGCGACACACACACACGAATCGAATTTGATTTCGTCAAAAACATTTATGATAAAAAATTTACTTGCTGCAATCCCAGGGGAGGCTGCATTTTTTCTCTGTGATATTTTTGACGCTCAACCGCGGCGACGTTTTTTTTACTTAGCAGAAAAAATCGTCGCTGTGAAATATTAACGCTGCGACCATATTTCACGGGAAATGTTAACGCTAGCAGTAAAGATTTCATGTGAAAATATGTCGCAAGCGACAGCATTCGCTGACTGCAGTATTCACAGTGTCCTGTCGCAAAAAGCTGTCGCAAAATTTCGAGCGACAGTATTTTTTGACAGCTACAAATTCTATAGGAACATTTTTCGTGAAAAGTTGTAGCGCGACAATTTTTTTCCAGAAGATATTGTCGCTGCAACAATATTTCACGTGAAATGCTATCGCTTTCCCATAGAAATTTTACGGCGACAGTATTATATACGACACCGCCATGACCAAACTATCCAACAGTGACTTTCAAGGAGGTTGGAGTCCATGTCAAGGATCTTTTTATGAGATTATGGATCGTAAGGGTTTGGTGGTGTCCCCTGGCAAGGATCTTTTTTCCCTGAGATGATGGATCTAAGGCTTCGGTGATGTCCCTGCCAAGGATCTTTTCCATGAGATGAAGGGTCGGAGGCTTCGGTGGGGGTCCCTGTCAAGGATTTTTCCATGAGATGATGGATCGTAAGGCTTCGGTGGTGTCCCGTCAAGGATCTTTTCCATGAGATATGGACGTAAGGCTTCGGAGATGGCGGCTGTCTTGCCGGTTTGTATTCGAAGTTATTGATTTTCTTTTTTTTTTTTTTTTTTCCAAACCGTTATATTTTTCACGGACTTTTTTTTTTTAAAAACCGTGAAGTCAATGGCTCCGACACCAAGACATCTGATCTTTTGTAGTAATTAATACCCATAGCTCCGTCTTGGCTTGTGAAGGCTGTGTCAGACCCCTTGACATAGGCTAGAACACCAAGGGTACAGGAAAATGTGGTTATTGCTCTGCATAGTTATGCGGGGATTGTCTTCATTGTGACAAAGCTCCTAGCATAACATGATCATCTCCAAAATCCCCCAAAGTCGGAGTGTGGCTGCCACGGCAGGGTAATCAAAAACGGTCACACATGTAATGTTCTCATCCCTAGCTGATGCATTTGTAGCATAGTGTTCAAGTACTTCGGCTGTTTGGATGATCCCTGGAGTCTTTTTGCCAGGGCAGGACAACAACAACAACAACAACAACAACAACAATACATCCAATCTGATTCTTCTTTTTTTTTTTTCTTTTCTTTTACTATAATTTCCGTTGACATTGACAATGATTCTTTATGCTCAACTAGTTCTCCAAAGAAGCGTCATCTCTCTGTGCGACCAGTTGCCCTTAACGGCTCTTTTTTCCCCCATCATGTTTTTTTCAATCGTCACGTTGCTTTCGTTCTTTGTGTTTGTGTTTGTTCTTTTCCTGCCCCCATCTTTTCGTGTAGAAACGAAAGGAAGGAACTGATGGAAAACGAGCGAGAGCGCATGCGCATACGGGAATCCCATAGAGATTAAAAAAAACAAATAGACGATGGGTGGAAGAGGATCCCCAAGGTCCAGCCTTGGGTTGAACCTCTGAGAACCACAAACCCCTGTCCCCTGGCCTCCCAGCGTGGGGCGACGACCTGTTTGGGTGTTCTACCCGAGCTGGCCAAAACTGGATCGTGTGGATTCTATCCATTTCAAGTGGCCCTGAAAAGGGACTGAATAAGGAATGGGAAGGAGACGCCACAGAGAGCTACGACCAGCGACACCGACTACGACCAGTCACCACGGGGGACAGTACCGCCAAAACTACACAGACTAAACTCTAGGAAACCTTGTTCTGAGGGCTTCAAGCAAATAGGACGTTAATCTCACCCATCAAGTCAATCAAGACGATGGGTATCCCCGCCCTGTGCGTGCCTTGAGTGTCGTGACTACCGCGTGAACTTCACCCAGTGGCTCGCTGTCTGGACACTCAAGGGTCCCCCGTGCCACGTCGTGGGCAGTTTGCTCATGAGTAAACCGAGTGGCTCCCAACTCACGGGAGACAGCGTGCACAGCGACAGAGGATATGGTCGCCACCGACACGAAGACGACGTTGACTTTGGCTGATAGGACAGAGACTATGACGCTGATATATACGAGGGAGGGGGGGGGGGGGGGGGGGGGGGGGGGGGGGGGGGGGGGGGGGGGGGGGGGGGAAGGGCAAGAAGACGGCAGTGGCTATCGCCCACACTACTATAGTGAGCATAGAGATAGACGGTAATTATTCTATACTCTGGGACAGAAGACACGGATGTTAAATGTGGCCTGTGAGAGGTTTGTGTATCGCTGGAGACACAGTCATTACAAATGATGTATGAGAGAGATTATCTCTTGTCGACAATTTTTACTAGTCTGGCTGGGTTGTCTTGTTTGTGACGACACTGTTAAGCACTAGGTTTAAAGATTTGCATATCGTTGGATTATTCTGTAATGGAATGGCATGAATGTAGTTTCTGTCTGTAACATTCTTTGCGTTCGTTTTGTTTGTTTGTTTGTTTGTTTTGCTGATGACCTTAGCTCATAGTGTTTTAGTGCCAAATCCTCATTGAGGCGTGTGGCCTGGAGAGTTAGCTCATAGTGTTTTATTGCCAAATCCTCATTGAGGCGTGTGGCCTGGAGAGTTAGCTCATAGTGTTTTAGTGCCAAATCCTCATTGAGGCGTGTGGCCTGGAGAGTTAGCTCATAGTGTTTTATTGCCAAATCCTCATTGAGGCGTGTGGCCTGGAGAGTTTAGCTCATAGTGTTTTAGTTGCCAAATCCTCACTTTAGGCGTGTGGCCTGGAGAGTTAGCTCATAGTGTTTTAGTGCCAAATCCTCATTGAGGCGTGTGGCCTGGAGAGTTAGCTCATAGTGTTTTAGTGCCAAATCCTCACTGAGGCGTGTGGCCTGGAGAGTTAGTCATAGTGTTTTAGTGCCAAATCCTCATTGAGGCGTGTGGCCTGGAGAGTTAGCTCATAGTGTTTATTGCCAAATCCTCATTGAGGCGTGTGGCCTGGAGAGTTAGCTCATAGTGTTTTAGTTGCCAAATCCTCATTGAGGCGTGTGGCCTGGAGAGTTAGCTCATAGTGTTTTAGTGCCAAATCCTCATTGAGGCGTGTGGCCTGGAGAGTTAGCTCATAGTGTTTTTTGCCAAATCCTCATTGAGGCGTGTGGCCTGGAGAGTTAGCTCATAGTGTTTTAGTGCCAAATCCTCATTGAGGCGTGTGGCCTGGAGAGTTAGCTCATAGTGTTTTAGTGCCAAATCCTCATTGAGGCGTGTGGCCTGGAGAGTTAGCTCATAGTGTTTTAGTGCCAAATCCTCATTGAGGCGTGTGGCCTGGAGAGTTAGCTCATAGTGTTTTAGTGCCAAATCCTCATTGAGGCGTGTGGCCTGGAGAGTTAGCTCATAGTGTTTTAGTGCCAAATCCTCATTGAGGCGTGTGGCCTGGAGAGTTAGCTCATAGTGTTTTAGTGCCAAATCCTCATTGAGGCGTGTGGCCTGGAGAGTTAGCTCATAGTGTTTTAGTGCCAAATCCTCACTGAGGCGTATGGCCTGGAGAGTGGAAGGGAGGGTAGTGGGGAAGGAGGAAGCCAATTAAGCAGTATTGAAAAGCGGGGGGACACTTGGATTTGGTGTGTTGTGTGTGTTTTAGTGATCTATGAGGCGTGGTGGTGGGTGTTGGAGTGTGTGTGGGTGTGTGTGTGTGTGGAGGTGTGTGTATGGTGGTGAGTGATGGTCATGCTGTGGTGTATATTATCTTTTTTCATAAACACAAGCTTGATCCACCTTGCTTTCTGTGTGTGTGTGTGTGTTGTGTGTGTGTGTGTGTGTGTGTGTGTGTGTGTGTGTGTGGTGTGTGAGAGAAAAGTGGGGGGGGGGGGTGTGTGTGTGTGGTGTGTGATGTGTGTGTGGTGTTGTGGTCTGTGTGTGTGTGTGTGTATTTGTGCGTCTGCGTGCGTGTGTGTATCTCTCTGTACTCTCTGTCTTTCTCCTCCTCTCTCTCTCTCTCTCTCTGTCTGCTGTCTCTCTTCCTCTTTCTCTGTCTGTGTCTGTCTCTTCCTAAAGTTGTCTGGTTAAGAAAAATATTTTCAACAAACCTTGTTAAAAACTTATTAGTTGTACAAACTCTCTCTTCTTCTCGTCTCTATTTCTCTCTCTCTTCTTCTATCTCTCTTACTCTCTTCTTTCTCTCTCTCTCCTCTCCTCCTCTCTCTCTCTCTCTCTCTCTCCTCTCTCTCGTCGTCTCTTCTCTCTCCCTAAAGTTGTCTGGTTACAAGACATAGTTTCAACAAACTCTCTCTTTCTTTGCTTTACTCCTCCTCTCTCTTCTCCTCCTCTCTCTCTCCCTCTCTCTCTCTCTCTCTCTCTCTCTCCCTCTCTCTCCTCTCTCCTCTCTCTCTCTCTCTCTCCTCTCTCTCTCTCTCTCTCTCTTTCTCTCTCTCTCTCTCTATCTCTTCTATCTCTCAATCTCTTCTCTCTCAACTTTAGTCAAACTTTTTCTCTCCGTATCTCCGAAATCAAAAGAGAATAGGTCATTTGTTATCTCAGCATGTTACAATGACGTTTATAATCATACTCTTTTTATTGAACTTTGTTTAAAGTGTTTAAAGAGAAATTTGTTTGTTCATGTGTACTGTGTGATTGAACTCACCGCTCAGTAAGTGGCTTTGGCTTAAACCTGAACACATATTCGTAATCTCTCTCTCTCTCTCTCTCTCTCTCTCTCTCTCTCTCTCTCTCTCTCTCTCTCTCTCTCTCTCTCTCTTCTATACATACATGTGGACTCAGAGGGCAACCTGAAAGATATCAAATAGGATATCGGCCGCTCTTCTTGTGGAGGTGTTTTTTCAAATATTTGTTCTGTAAATAGTTTTTCTTCTGCATTTAATGTAGAGGGAGCAACCAAAAACGGACACCGGTTGCGGAACCATTTGTGAGCTGTTATGTGGCTGACACTGCACGTGCCTGTATGTCGAATGCTCGTGACGTTGTCAGTGACAGAGAGGAAAGTGTGAACAAACAGGGTACTGGCCGTGCAGCCGTGCAAAAAAGTTCGGGATCGCATTCTGTGTCAGGTCAACTTGATTCCGATTGTAACGCACGTGCATTTTCAGTTAAGCATTTTAAGGTCTTGCAATGGAATGTCAACGGCCTGCTTCCTAAACTAAGACATAAAGATTTCCTTTCTTATGTTCGTTCCTTTGATATAGTTTGTTTTGCTGAAACCTTTATAGAAACATTTCAATCAGATTTATTTGTTGATTACATAATTTTTTTGTAAACCTGCTATTAAGTTTTCTAAACATGGTCGTTTTTCGGGTGGAGTTGTGTGCCTAATAAAGAGAGTGTATGCCCCGTTTGTTCGTTCTGTTGACGCAGATTACAATAATATCATTGTTTTTCACATAGACAGAGCTGTATTAGGCACCATGAAGGATATGTTGTATATGTGTGTATATGTTCCGCCTGAAGGGTCACCATTTTATTCTTTTTTGGATGTAAACAAGGGCATTAGTCTTTTGGAAGAATGCTTGGCAGATTGTTCTGTTGCATTTCATGATGTATACTTAGTGTTGTCAGGGGATTTCAACAGTCGAACTGCCGATATAAATATAAATGATTTATGCAGTGAATATTTTGTTAAGTCATTAAAAACAAGTAGTTCGATCAACACAAACAGGAAATCTCAAGACAAAGTGTTGAATAGCTATGGTAAACTTATGTTGAATTTATGTACTACATTTGATTTACGTATTCTGAATGGTGCATGTAATGGCGACCGCTATGGTTGCTACACATACATCTCAGATTCAGGTAGTAGTGTTAACGATTACTTTTTAATGTCGAGTGACATGTTTGCAATGTTTGAATCTTTCTGTGAACTTAATATTTGTGATATGTTTCATTCAGATCATATGCCACTTGAATTACATTTAACTTTTTCGGAGAGCATGACAGTATGAAATCTCATGAAGAGAAACAAACTTTAAATAGGATAGTTTGGAACAATAATGCATCACCAGTGTTTATTGACTCAATGCAGTCTGAGGAATCTCGTAGAATGTTAGAGTCAGCTGTAAGTTTAATTGATTATGATATTGACGAAGCTTTGTCTATATTTAACGATTGCATTAAACAAAGTGCTGAATGCATGAATAGGCCGATCAGAATTGGTGATAATGATAAATCAGATGACTGGTATGATCATGAATGTAAGGCAGCGAAGAAAAATTTAAGAAAGCTTTACAGAATATCCCGTCCAACAGGATATTCTGAAGATGGAAATGCTTTTTGTATTGCACGTAGAGAGTATAAACATTTGTTAAAGCGCAAAGAGAAGGATTTCCACAAATCGTTTTTAGATGAATTGTTATCTTCGGTGAATAATCAAAAGCAATTTTGGGAAAATGTAAATAAACTTTCATGTAAACGGAAACACGTTAGCAATGATATCACTTTGGACAACTGGTTTGAACACTTCAAAACTTTACTCGAAAAAGAAAGTGAACCAGACGAGGACGAATTGAATGTTGATGGTAATGATGTTTATTTCAACCGACCAATATCAAAGGAAGAAGTTATTTTAGCAATTAGAAAGATAAAGATTAGAAAAGCTGCTGGGCCGGATGGAATAACTGGAGAGTTGTTAAAAATGCAGGTGATTGTGTTGCAGATTTCTTTGTCAGATTTTTTAATGCTTTGTTCCAGAAAGGTATATTTCCTGACAGTTGGACAGAAAGTATTGTGCTTCCCTTGTACAAAAAAGGAGATGTCAACAACCCTAACAATTACAGGGGCATTTCATTATGCAACATTAGTAGCAAAATTTATAGTACAGTCATTAATCATCGTTTACAAGAGTGGGTTGAGGAAAATAATATTACGGGAGAATATCAAGCAGGATTCAAAAAGAACTATTCAACTATTGATCATATGTTTACTTTGTTAGCTATCATACAAAAACAGTTCTCTTTCAACAGAAAATTATATGTTGCATTCATAGATTTTGAGAAGGCTTTTGATTCCATTAACAGGAAAATTCTTTTGGGCAATTTTAGTTAAAAATGGTATAAATGGTAATTTATACAATTGCATCAAAAGTATGTATAATAATGTTAAAGTTAAGATACGGTGTGGACATAAACTAACTGATTTCATTATGTGCACCTATGGTGTTAAGCAAGGTGACGTGTGCAGTCCTGTTTTATTTTCTTTGTTTATTAATGAACTTGCCATAGAAATAATTCAAAATGGTAGGCATGGGGTAATGTTTACAACTGATTATTTTGAGCTCTTTATTTTGTTATTAGCAGATGATGTTGTACTTCTATCAGAAACAGTTATTGGTTTGCAGACACAGTTAAACAGTCTGCAACGCGCAGCTTTTTCTCTTGATTTGAAAGTGAATTTAAGCAAAAGCAATATAATTGTGTTTAGAAAAGGTGGCTACTTAGCATCAAGAGAAAATTGGACATATAATAATGCTGTTATGCCTGTCGTAAATGCTTATAAATACTTAGGTATACTGTTTTCAACAAAACTCAGTTTCACATTGGCTTGCAATGACCTTGTAAGTAAAGCAAAGAAAGCTCTGCTCTGCATTATGAGAAAATTGTATATTTTGAAGAATACTAGTTTAGATTTATTGTTGAAGTTATTTGATTCACAGGTTCAACCCATTGCTCTATACGGCGCAGAACTTTGGGGACTAGATGATGCAGCCCGTCATTGTGAAAAAGTGCACCTCTTTGCATTAAAGAAATTTTTAGGAGTTGAAATGCGAACACCCAATGACTTTGTCTATGGGGAGACCAATAGATATCCTATCTCTTTGAATTCTGTGTTAAACTGTATCCGATACTGGTTGAAATTAACAAAAATGAATGATCACAGATTACCTCGGAAAGCCTATATGATGTTATACGACCTAGATGCAAGAGACAAAAGAAATTGTGCTTCAAATGTCCGTTGCAAATTATATCAGTTTGGATATGGCTATGTTTGGTTAAACCAAGGAGTGCAAAATGATATGTCATTTCTGTGTGAATTTAAAGACAGGTTGATTGCATGCAGGTGGCAGGAATGGGACTTTCATGTCAAAAATAGTGATAGATTTACCATGTATCGGACATTTTGTTCGGTACACGATGTCAAACGTTATCTACGAATGGATTTAGCTAAACACTTGAAGTTGACAATGACCAAATTTAGACTGGGAATTTCAGACATAGCAGAACACCGGTATCGTTACAGTAAATATACTGGGATAGATTTGACTTGTCCATTATGCAAAAATGGAAAAGAGGACGAACTTCATTTTGTTTTATGTTGTTGTAAATTATCCAGTCTAAGAGCGCAATATGTACCGACAAAATTTTCCA
>JAFLJL010002554.1:0-5000 GCA_018398815.1 Conus ventricosus | reverse complement strand
GTTCTGTGTGCCTGTGATGGTGTTTGTTGTGTGCCCTGTGATGGGTTTGTTCTGTGTGCCCTGTGATGGTGTTTGTTTTGTGTGCCTGTGATGGTGTTTGTTGTGTGTGTCCTGTGGTGGTGTTTGTTGTGTGTGCCCTGTGGTGGTGTTTGTTCTGTGTGCCCTGTGGTGGTGTTTGTTGTGTGTGCCCTGTGGTGGTGTTTGTTCTGTGTGCCCTGTGATGGTGTTTGTTCTGTGCCCTGTGGTGGTGTTTGTTCTGTGCCCTGTGGTGGTGTTTGTTCTGTGTGCCCTGTGATGGTGTTTGTTCTGTGTGCCCTGTGATGGTGTTTGTTGTGTGCCCTGTGATGGTGTTTGTTGTGTGTGCCCTGTGACGGTGTTTGTTCTGTGTGCCCTGTGGTGGTGTTTGTTCTGTGTGCCCTGTGATGGTGTTTGTTGTGTGCCCTGTGATGGTGTTTGTTGTGTGCCCTGTGATGGTGTTTGTTCTGTGTGCCCTGTGATGGTGTTTGTTGTGTGCCCTGTGATGGTGTTTGTTGTGTGCCCTGTGTGGTGTTTGTTGTGTGTGCCCTGTGATGGTGTTTGTTGTGTGTGCCCTGTGATGGTGTTTGTTCTGTGTGCCCTGTGATGGTGTTTGTTGTGTGCCCTGTGTGGTGTTGTGTGTGCCTGTGTGTGTTGTGTGTGCCCTGTGGTGGGTTTGTTGTGGCCTGTGATGGTGTTGTGTGTGCCCTGTGTATGGGTTTGTTGTGTGCTGGTGGTGTTTGTTTGTGCCCTGTGGTGGTGTTTGTTGTGTGGGCCCCGTGGTGGTGTTTGTTCTGTGTGCCTGTGGTGGTGTTTGTTCTGTGCCTGTGGTGGTGTTTGTTTTGTGCCTGTGGTGTTTGTTCTGTGTGCCCTGTGGTGGTGTTTGTTGTGTGCCCTGTGGTGGTGTTTGTTGTGTGTGCCCCGTGATGGTGTTTGTTCTGTGCCCTGTGGTGGTGTTTGTTGTGTGCCCTGTGATGGTGTTTTTTGTGTGTGCCCTGTGATGGTGTTTGTTGTGTGTGCCCTGTGATGGTGTTTGTTGTGTGTGCCCTGTGATGGTGTTTGTTGTGTGTGCCCTGTGGTGGTGTTTGTTGTGTGCCTGTGATGGTGTTTGTTGTGTGCCCTGTGTTGGTGTTTGTTGTGTGTGCCCTGTGATGGTGTTTGTTGTGTGTGCCTGTGATGGTGTTTGTTCTGTGTGCCCTGTGATGGTGTTTGTTGTGTGTGCCCTGTGATGGTGTTTGTTGTGTGTGCCCTTGTGGTGTTGTTGTGTTGCCTGTGTGTTTGTTGTGTGCCTGTGGTGGTGTTTGTTGTGTGTGCCCTGTGGTGGTGTTTGTTCTGTGTGTCCTGTAGTGGTGTTTGTTTCTGTGTGTGTGCCCTGTGATGGTGTTTGTTGTGTGTGTCCTGTGGTGGTGTTTGTTGTGTGCCCTGTGATGGTGTTTGTTGTGTGCCCTGTGGTGGTGTTTGTTGTGTACCCTGTGTGGTGTTTGTTGTGTGTGCCTGTGATGGTGTTTGTTCTGTGTGCCCTGTGGTGGTGTTTGTGTGTACCCTGTGATGGTGTTTGTTGTGTGTGCCCTGTGATGGTGTTTGTTGTGTGTGCCCTGTGATGGTGTTTGTTGTGTGTGCCCTGTGGTGGTGTTTGTTGTGTACCCTGTGGTGGTGTTTGTTGTGTGTGCCCTGTGATGGTGTTTGTTGTGTGTGCCTGTGTGGTGTTTGTTGTGTGTGCCCTGTGATGGTGTTTGTTGTGTGTGCCCTGTGATGGTGTTTGTTGTGTACCCTGTGATGGTGTTTGTTGTGTGTGCCTGTGATGGTGTTTGTTGTGTGTGCCCTGTGATGGTGTTTGTTGTGTGTGCCCTGTGATGGTGTTTGTTGTGTGTCCTGTGGTGGTGTTTGTTGTGTTTCCCTGTGATGGTGTTTGTTGTGTGTGCCCTGTGGTGGTGTTTGTTGTGTGCCCTGTGATGGTGTTTGTTGTGTGTGTCCTGTGGTGGTGTTTGTTGTGTGCCCTTTTGTGTGGTGTTTGTTTGTGTGTCCTGTGGTGGTGTTTGCTGTGTGTGCCCTGTGATGGTGTTTGTTGTGTCTGCCCTGTGGTGGTGTTTTGTCTGTGTGCCCTGTGGTGGTGTTTGTTGTGTGTGCCTGTGGTGTGTTTGTTCTGTGTGCCCTGTGGTGGTGTTTGTTCTGTGTCCCCTGTGGTGGTGTTTGTTGTGTTGCCTGTGGTGGTGTTGTTCTGTGTGCCCTGTGGTGGTGTTTGTTCTGTGTGCCCTGTGATGGTGTTTGTTCTGTGTGCCCTGTGATGGTGTTTGTTTCTGTGTGCCCTGTGGTGGTGTTTGTTGTGTGTGCCCTGTGGTGGTGTTTGTTGTGTCCCCTGTGATGGTGTTTGTTGTGTCCCCTGTGATGGTGTTTGTTGTGTGTGCCCTGTGATGGTGTTTGTTGTGTGTCCCCTGTGGTGGTGTTTGTTCTGTGTCCCCTGTGGTGGTGTTTGTTCTGTGTGCCCTGTGGTGGTGTTTGTTGTGTGTGCCTGTGGTGGTGTTTGTTGTGTGTGCCCTGTGGTGGTGTTTGTTGTGTTTTGCCCTGTGGTGGAGTTTGTTGTGTGTGCCCTGTGGTTGTGTTTGTTGTGTGTGCCCTGTGGTGGTGTTTGTTTTGTGTGCCCTGTGGTGGTGTTTGTTCTGTGTGCCCTGTGGTGGTGTTTGTTGTGTGTGCCCTGTGGTGGTGTTTGTTGTGTGTGCCTGTGGTGGTGTTTGTTGTGTGTGCCCTGTGGTGGTGTTTGTTCTGTGTGCCCTGTGGTGGTGTTTGTTCTGTGTGCCCTGTGGTGGTGTTTGTTCTGTGTGCCCTGTGGTGGTGTTTGTTCTGTGTGCCCTGTGGTGGTGTTTGTTCTGTGTGCCCTGTGATGGTGTTTGTTGTGTGCCCTGTGATGGTGTTTGTTGTGTGTGCCCTGTGATGGTGTTTTTTTGTGTGTGCCCTGTGGTGGTGTTTGTTCTGTGTGCCCTGTGGTGGTGTTTGTTCTGTGTGCCCTATGGTGGTGTTTGTTGTGTGTGCCCTGTGGTGGTGTTTGTTCTGTGTGCACTGTGGTGGTGTTTGTTGTGTGTGCCCTGGGGTGGTGTTTGTTCTGTGTCCCCTGTGGTGGTGTTTGTTCTGTGTGCCCTGTGATGGTGTTTGTTGTGTGCCCTGTGATGGTGTTTGTTCTGTGTGCCCTGTGATGGTGTTTGTTCTGTGTGCCTGTGATGGTGTTTGTTCTGTGTGCCCTGTGGTGGTGTTTGTTCTGTGTGCCCTGAGGTGGTGTTTGTTCTGTGTGCCCTGTGATGGTGTTTGTTGTGTGCCCTGTGATGGTGTTTGTTGTGTGCCCTGTGATGGTGTTTTTGTGTGTGCCTGTGATGGTGTTTGTTGTGTGCCCTGTGGTGGTGTTTGTTGTGTGTGCCTGTGGTGGTGTTTGTTCTGTGTGCCCTGTGGTGGTGTTCGTTGTGTGTGCCCTGTGGTGGTGTTTGTTCTGTGTGCCCTGTGGTGGTGTTTGTTGTGTGTGCCTGTGGTGGTGTTTGTTCTGTGTGCCCTGTGATGGTGTTTGTTCTGTGTGCCCTGTGATGGTGTTTGTTCTGTGTGCCCTGTGGTGGTGTTTCTCTGCTAGGCGGTTTGGTGTTGTCACCGGCTGCACACCAGAAATGAATGCGCCAAGGCTGCTTAATAAGGAGTCGAGCGTTTATAGAGTGGCGCAACTGGATTGTTTTGAGAATTTGTATTGTGACTGAAAGTTGATTCTCTTCTTTTTCTTTCATATTATGGCAACATCAAGGTGGGGTTTCCCAAACACACAGATCGAAATCAGAGGAATAGGATTATTTTGTGCTCTTGAAGCTAGCACCAAAATAGGATCACAGGTGGGGCCGGAATAGCTCAGTTGGTAGAGCGCTAGACTCGTAAAACTAAGGGTTGCGGGTTCGAATCTCCGCCGGGTCATTTCGGTGCAGGGGGATTTTTCCCTCGGAGATAACATTGGTTTTTGATTCCATTTCCCATACAGTCCTTCGAATGAGACTATAAACCGAGGTTCCGTGTGTGGGAAAGTACGCATAACCTCTTGAGACGTAGGAAGTTCTTTAGGAAGAAGAGAAGAAGAAGAGAACTCTTGCACACACGTTTAAATCCCATCACCAACTTTTGGAAGAGAGGGCCAGTTTGGCCGTTGGTATGGATGACACGTTACACATAGCATGCACCTTCCCCGAAGTTGGAGTATGGCTGCCTGCATGGCGGGAAACGGTCATACACACAAAACTCCACTCCCCTTTATTGGGCAGATAGGATTGATCCTTGCCTGTCTATCCAGGGAGTGTCCGCAGGAGTATCAGCCTGCGTTACGCACAAGAAAGACGAAGGATCACAGGTGAGTGCCAAGGCCTGACAAGGGTGGCAACTAAGGGGAAGGTCATGTATTTGAAGACTGTTTGTGATTTCACAGGTGAAGACCCCCAAAAAAAAACAAAAAAAAACAAGGGAAATTATTGGTGGAGAAATTTTTTTTTTAATATCAGTTTAATATCAAATGCTGGCTCAAATGTATGATAGGCCTCAAGAACGCTGACAAGAATTATATAGTTTGTTTCTTTTTAGTGCAAAATCCTACACGTGGCCTGTGACCTGCACAGCATCCATTAGAGTTATGGGCCGTGGATAATTTCATCACAGGAAGAGGAAGAGTTACCGTACTTGTGAGTTCTGTCACAGAGACGCCAATTCACTTGTGCCTGTGCCTGGCAACGTGCGACACTCGGTGGGTGTCCACGTGATCTGCTGAGAGGCGTGAGTGGAAAGAAATACCAACCATCCCCGATGATCGTGTGACAGCGATATGGACGAAGCAGGAGTGTCTTTCGGGGGGGGGGGGGGGGGGGGGGGGGGGGGTGGGGGGGGGGTGGGTTGTTGGGGGGTGGGGGGGGTGGGGGGGGGAGGGGGGGGGGGGGGGGGGGGGGGGTGGGGGGGGTTTGGGGGGGTGGGGGGTGGGG
>JAFLJL010002553.1:15000-23923 GCA_018398815.1 Conus ventricosus | reverse complement strand
CCAGAAGAATGCTTTTACTGAATGAAGCAAAGGTGCCCTCTCTGTCTCTCTCTGTCTTTCTGTCTGGTGTCTGTCTGTCTGTCTGTCTGTCTGTCTGTCTGTTGTTGTCTCTCTTCTCTCTCTCTCTCTCTCTCTCTCCTCTCTCTCTCACACCAACACACAACACACACACACACACACACCCTAAACAACATATCCCACCACCGACACATACAAAAGAGAGAGAGAGAGAGAGAGAGGAGAGGAGAAAAGAGAGAGTGAGAGAGAGAGAGAGAGGAGAGAGGGAGAGAGAAGAGAAGAAGAAGAAAGAAAGAAAAAAGAAAGAAAGAAAAGAGAAAAAAGGAACACGTTGAGGCGATTTAAGCCAATCCCTCTTTCTCTTGCTATGTTTTTTTTTTTTTTTTTTTCCATTTGTTCTTCTCATTTTCCCTGACAGCTCCCCCTCTCCCTGCTGTATTTCCCTACCATTTTTCAAATGTCCTTGCCTTTTGTCCATTGTTTTTTACTTTCTACTTTTATCATTGTCCAAATGTCCTTGCCTTTTGTCCTTTGTTTTTCTACTTTCTACTTTTATCATTGTCCAAATGTCCTTGCCTTTCGTCCATTGTTTTCTACTCTTACTTTTATCATTGTCCAAATGTCTTGCCTTTCGTCCATTGTTTTTCTACTTTCTAATTTTATCATTGTCCAAATGTCCTTGCCTTTCGTCCATTGTTTTTTCTACTTTCTACTTGTATCATTGTCCAAATGTCCTTGCCTTTCGTCCATTGTTTTTCTACTTTCTACTTTTATCATTGTCCAAATGTCCTTGCCTTTTGTCCTTTGTTTTTCTACTTTCTACTTTTACCATTTTCCAAATGTCCTTGCCTTTTGTCCATTGTACTTCTACTTTCTATTTTTACCATTTTCCAAATGTCCTCGCCATGCCCGTTTGTAATCTGCCTTTCTTCAATGTTTCTCTACATTATTTGTGTACCCTCCTTCCCATTGGTTCGCCTTTCCTTATCATTTTCGACTTTTCTCTCCGGATTTGTATGTTTTTCTACCATACCATAGCTTACCTATATGTTTCCAGATACCCTGCGTTCTTGGAATAATCATATCGTAGCTTCTGCGTTCTGGTTTCATTTCATTTCTTCCGTACCTGGTCTTACCGTTGACTTAAGTATTTTCTTTTTCATCAGGTACACGGTCCTCGTATTCATGCGTGTTCTCCCTCCTTTTGCTACTTACTCTACTCTCCCTTTAAATCATTCTCTGACTTCTCTTTATTATCCATGCTTTTCGCTCACTGTTCTACTTTCCTGTTTTTCCCTACTCTTGCCTATCCTTTTTATCTACACTCCGCCTTTTCATGATTATTCCCTACCGTTTTCTACGCTCTATCCTGTGTTCTTACCTTTTCCAACCCTTTTTGTGTACATTTCGGACTCATTCTAGCCTTTTCATTTCTTTTTGAATTATGTTCATGTTTTTGTGGTTGGTTACTGTTTTCTATACTTACCAAAAAATGTTCCCAAAAATTTACTATCTGACTCTCATTTCCTGTGTGTTTTTTTTTTCTACCCTTTCCCAAACAGTGTTCTACTTGTCTTGCCTGTACCACTGTGTCCGACATTTCCCCATTTGTTTGTTTTGCTCTGTATGTTTTCTACTCTTAAATGCTTTTCCCACCCTCACAACCCCAACGCCACCCCCACCCCTGTCCTCCATTGGCCTACTTCTTCTACCCCGTCCAACCTCTTCCAGTATCAATAAACACCCTCTCTCTTTTCTCTCTCTCTCTCTCTCTCTCTCTCTCTCTCCCCTCTCTCTCCCCCTCCCCCCCTCTCGTTTTCTCTCCATCCCTCTCTCTCTCTCTCCCCCCACCTCTCGCTCTGTGCTGTTATGCAACAGCCACATTCTGTGGATGGCTCTCTAGGTGAAAAGGTCATTCTGGATGATCAGGGCACGTTGATGTAAAGAGATAAGGAGACGGAGAGAGAGGAGAGTACAGTGGAAGGGTGGAATGATAGCGCTGCAGGGCAACGCAGAATGAAGTGGTCAACGGCATCTTGCGCCGAATTGAAGAAGATAAGTTGTAATTTGTCTGTGCCTGTTGTCTAGCGGACCTTCTAATAATTCAGTTTAAAATGTCTTTCAATTTCCGTCTGCACAAATTATGTCAGCCAAGGTTTTCAGTTTTCTTTATTTTTTGTCTGCTTATTTTTTGTTTTTGTTTGTTTTTTCTTTGTGCATTATAAACCAAATCTTATAATGCTCCTGGAAAAGATACATTACAATATAAATGTCGTTATTTTCATACTTCCAGTCAAATGACAAACCGTTGTCCATCTTTTTCGTAATTTTCACTCCTGTTTCAGTCAAATGACAAACCGGTGTCCATCTTTTTCATTTTTTTTCTTTTTATTTATTCATATCAATGTTGATATGCCGATAACAAACGAAAACATGATGGATGAAAGTTCAATTATTAGAGAGAAATGATTAATTAGAGATAATAAGTACAAAAATTAATGAAAAAAAACCTAAACCCATTTAAACAAAGTAAAATTGTCTGCTGCCACCTGCGACTTTGAAACTAACTTTAACTTTAGCTTAACAGCTGTGCCTTAACTTGTTGAATAATTTAGTTTAACAGTTGTTGCCTAAACTTGTTGAATAATTTAGTTTAACAGTTGTTTGCCTAAACTTGTTGAATAATTTAGTTTTAACGGTTGTCGCCTTAACTTGTTGAATAATTTAGTTAACAGTTGTTGCCTAACTTCTTGAATAATTTAGTTTAACAGTGTTGCCTTAACTTGTTGAATACATCCTAGTTTACGTGGATCTGAATCCATGTGCCAATTTTTCATTGCTACATCCTCTAGTCATTTCAACATTGCTCTGTGTCAAAACAGCCCAGAAGTGCTTTTTTTACAGTAAATTTGCTAACAGACACTAATCTTGCTCTTGACCCAAAGCTTACTTCATTCATCTGTAACCATGTGATGGTTTCATTCTCACCACATCATTTATCTTACAGCTGTTGGGTTGTGAACACCATATCATTTCTGCACCAGTTGAAAGAGATTGTTATCACCCACATCATTCATCTGTACCAGTTGAGGGGTTTGTTATCACAAAACATCATTTTGTACCGTTGATTGGGTTGTTATCACCACATCATTCACCTGCACCAGTTGATGGGGTTGTTATCACCACATATCGATCTGCACCACTGTTGGGGTTTGTTCTCACCGCATCATTCATCTGACCAGCTTAATTGGGTGTTATCACCACATCATTCATCTGCACCAGCTGTTTGGGGTTGTTATCACCACATCATTCATCTGCACCAGCTGTGGGTTGTTTCACCCAGTCATTCATCTGCACCAGCTGTGGGATTGTATCACCGCATCATTCATCTGTACCAGCTGTTGGGGTTGCTATCACACGCATCATTATCTGCACCAGCTGTTGGGGTTGTTATCACCAGCATCATTTATCTGCACCAGCTGTTGGGTTGTTATCACCGCATCATTTATCTGCACCAGCTGATGGGGTTGTTATCACCGCATCATTTATCTGCACCAGCTGTTGGGGTTGTGATCACCAAATCGTTCGTCTGTACCAGTTGATGGGGTTGTTATCACCACATCATTCATCTGCACCAGCTGTTGGGGTTGTTATCACCACATCATTTCATCTGTACCAGTTGATGGGGTTTTATCACCACATCATTCATCTGCACCAGTTGATGGGGTTGTTATCACCACATCATTCATCTGTACCAGTTTGATGGGGTTGTTATCACCCACATCCTTCATCTGTACCATTGATAGGGTTGTTATCATCACATCATTCATCTGCACCAGCTGCTGGGGTTCTTATTACCACATCATTCATCTGTACCGGTTGCTGGGGTTCTTATCACCACATCATTCATCTGCACCGGTTGTTGGGGTTCTTATCACCACATCATTCATCTGCACCAGCTGCTGTGGTTCTTATTACCACATCATTCATCTGTACCGGTTTGCTGGGGTTCTTATCACCACATCATTCATCTGTACCGTTGTTGGGTTTTATCACCACATCATCATCTGTACCGGTTGTTGGGTTTTTATCACCATATCATTCATCTGACCAGTGCTGGGGTTCTTATCACCACATCATTCATCTGTACCGGTTGTTGGGGTTCATTATCACCACATCATTCATCTGTACCGGTTGTTGGGGTTCTTATCACCACATCATTCATCTGTACCGGTTGCTGGGGTCGTTATCAGGCCCCATCCATCTGTCGCCAAGTTTGGTACAACGCCATTAATAATTTTAAAGGGAATTTAAAGCAAACCCGCCATTAATATGGACAAAGTAATTACAAGACAAAACACGACGGGTTTCGGTCTCTTAGGCTGAAATAGATCGATAACTTCAGGACAATGAAAACGAAGAACGAGCAATCCTTTGTCTTCTTCAATTCGATGCGAGATGGCCGTTGAGTAATTGCTCGTTCTTCGTTTTCATTGTCCTGAATGTTGTTTATCTTGCCTGAAGAAGAATGAAGAGGTCGAAACGCGTCGTGTTTTCTCTTGTAATTTGTTGTCCATGTTAACTGGTGATGTGCTTTAAATTCCTTCAAACTTTAAAAAAAAAATTCTGCCGCAGTCACCATCACTTTGAAACTGTTTCAATACTGATTACTATGCTCTGCTGTTTAAATGACTAACTAAATGTTAGTGCTGACTTTACTGACTTTTTTGTTTCAAAACCATGCATTGTGAAACTACATGCTTTCATTTTTTTTTCTCATCTTTCATGGTCTATTAATGCTCTCCACTATGTATCCTGGTTGAAACTGTTCTGTAATTTTTACATTGCTTTAGACAAAGAAACATACACATAGTCATCTTTTAAAACTGCTTCTTTGGCAACATAGAAATATCCCTGATGAACAGGCGTCTAAACGCGTCCGTTTTGTTGTCTTACCAACTGAAGACTTCTGAAACATAAAAAATCATTCTACGTCTCGTTTCTGTGGCACTTAGAAGACCGGTGGACAATATTTCTATCACCGTTTTGGATAGTGATCGGTACATTTAATTTATATGGGGTTTTCTGTTTCCAAACACGCAGAGGAAATCCCAGTGTGTTGTTTTAATTACTTTAGGGTTGGGCTGATTTGGAGGAATTAAGCAGAGATGGATGTGATGGTGGGAGAAATTGCCGAAATGTGGTATGGTGGAGTCTGGGATCAAGGGAGTGTCCTCTTTTTTTGTAATAGGGCAGATATCCTGGGATCAATCATTTTAATCTGCATTTCAGTTTAATTACATTTGCTATTATAAGGCATGGGCTTGTCCTTAACGACAAACGCTTTTGTTTCATCATTAGGGATATTGGCGTCGGGAAATCTCTTCCTGTATGTCGTTGCCTCCATCTTTATCAATTTGCCTCTTTGTGTGTGTGGTGTGTGTGTGTGTGTGTGTGTGTGTGTGTTGTGTGTGTGTGTTGTGTGTTGTGGTGTGTGTGTGTGTGTGTGTGTGTGGTCCGTCGTTCCCTCTGTCTGTCTGTTTGTCTGTCTGTCTCTCTCTCTCCCTCTCCTCTTCTCTCTCTCTCTCTCTCTCTCTCTCTCTCTCTCTCTCTCTCTCTCTTCTCTATCTCTCTCTCTCTTATTGTATAAGTAGGTTGGAGAACTAGGTGACTATTAGGCTTGAGAGAGAGAGAGAGAGAGAGAGAGAGAGAGAGAGAGAGAGAGAGAGAGAGAGAGAGAGAGAAGAGAGAGAGAGAGAGAGAGAGAGAGAGAGAGAGAGAGAGAACGAACAACTCGTGCCTCATTCAGTAAAATGCATTTTTTTTCTGTGTTTGTCTTGACTGGCCTCCCCTCCCTTCTTCTCGAGAGTAACGCGTTGTCAGACCTTTCCTTTATTGTGGTTAAGCCATGAACAAAGAGAACATCTTTTGCATTTAAGAACATTTTTCAAGTATGTATCCTATGTATCTTTCTCACTGTGTCTTAACCTCTCTTTCCTTCAGTTTCTGCTATTTGTAACATCATCACTACCAACCCCCCCCCCCACACACACACACACACGCACACACCACACACACACACACACACACACACACACACACACACACACACACACACACACACACACACACACACACACACACACACACACACACACACACACACACACACACTGATACACACAGGGATAGGCACATTCACCACACGCACTCATGCGAGCATAGCACGTCCTCGTTCTTAGCTGTACACACATCTAATCCACAAAACCAATTTTGCTTGATTAGCTTACAGTACGACGAGAGACCCGTTTAGGCCAGTGGTAAACGTGTTACTTATTTACTCATTTATTTATTTATGCATTTGTGTATTTGTTCATTTATTTGTTTCATTTTTTACTTATTTACTTATCTCTTTATTTACAGGCTTGTTTCTTTTCTTGTTTGTTTAATTTTTCGTTTATTCACACATTCTCGGAGGAGCTTGTGGTTGGATAAAAAGGACTAAGGAAGAATGTATCTTTGACCTGGAGAACGTTAGAAGATACTCATTTAAACACACAACGGTGAATAGTGTCCAGCCTGTCAGTGTGACCACGTCATGGAGGTTTCGTAATATCTTGCACTCATTCTCACTAGATGTGAACTCTATCTCTCACCATATGTTGTCATAATTCTCACCAGCCGTCAACTCCATCTCACAGTCTCCTTTTATTATTCACAAGCTATCAAATCCATCTCACACCCTGTTTTCATACTTTTAGGAGCTGCCAGCTCTACCTTAACATCTGTTTTAACAATTCTTATATTCAAACCCCCTCTCACAATCCTGTTTTAACAATCCTCACTAAATGCCGACTCCCTCTCACAACACGTTGCCATTATTTTCAACAGCTGGCATTTCCAATCCCATCTCTGAGTATACTCTCCCCTAGCCCCCTCTCACATTTGTTGTCATCATTCTCACCAGCTTCTAGCTGTCCCATAATTCTCACCTGCCGTCAAACCATTACAGACTCTGTGGTCACAATGCCAACACAATTCCAACTTCATCTCAAAGGTTATTTTGATAGTAATCTTCAGCTGTCAACTCCATCTCACAGTCTGTGAAAATCATTCTGACCGGCTGTCAGCTCTATCCTGTGGTCCCAGTGTCAAAGCAGGCCAAGGAATAGCGGAGAGCAGAGAAAGGCCAGTCACAGTGCCGCAAGACAAAGACCAAGACACCCTGAAATCGGACGGCTGGTGAGTCAGACACGGTGCTTACAAGCTTTGGAGCGGAATGTTTTCTTTTAATCACGTCTATCGATATGGAACTTTTCATCGTGTAACTTCAAACGTCTACATTGTCTGGTCGTCTCTGAACTGTAGACAGCGTGTATCTCAGCCACGTCGTGTTTATCTTGGCGTCTGGCTTCGAGGCGCACTGTCTGAATAGGATTCTGTCAGAAAAGAGTTGACAACATAGAATTCCTTCAGATTGGGTCCTATCGCAGTGACATTGCACCCACGCCACTCACTCTGTCTCCCCGTCCACTGCCACACCTTCACTTGTTTTGTCACAGCCCCGACACGGACAGTCGGACAGTCCACAGGGAATAGACAATGTCATTATTAGGTTACCCACGAGAGACGAAATTGCAGTGCTTGGCCCTCACTTTGGTAGTGTTCAGTGTGCCTCTTTACAACATTAGTGCCCTTCATATGAGGTGATCAACAAGCTGCCTTCAAATGAAATGACAGAATAAGTTCCTTCGGTTTGAGGGGACAGAATGAAATTCTCTTCAACTGAGTTGACAAAATAAGTTCCCTTCAAATGAGTTGATAAGTTAAGTTATCTTCAGATCAATTGGCAGAATAAGCTTCCTTGTGTGTGAGCGCGTGCGCGCGCGCGCGTTTGTGTGTGTGTGCGCGTGTGCGTGTGTGTGTGTGTGTGTGTGTGTGTGTGTGTGTGTGTGTGTGTGGTGTGTGTGTTCGTGCGTGTGCTCCTGTGTCTTCACTGCTATATATAGATAGGCCGTTGATAAAACAACATCTGTCTCTGGCACGACGAATAGATCGACTGGTGGACTGGATAGGTAATCTCACCAGAGCTCTTTGCCTTTCTCAGAGACCGCTTGGTCGCATAGGTCACCTTCTGCTGGCCAGTCGCTGCACGCTGCAAGAACATTGATCCATTGACTAGGCTGCCCTCTCAAGTAAGCACACCCACAAATTTGTCATTGCCCGTGATTTCATCGGGGGCGGACAATTGCCTGCACGCAGCCTTTGTTCCTGCGTGAACCACCTTGTGTGCGCTTGAACTTGACAGTTGACACTGTCAGGGCGGAGTGTGAAGAACAGACAGACAGGCTGCGAACAGGGGACACACAGACAGGCTGTCAACAGGGGGAACACAGACAGCTGCGAACAGGGGACACACAGACAGGCTGTGAACAGGGGTCACACATACAGGCTGTGAACAGGGGACACACAGACAGGCTGTCAACGGGGGGAACACAGGCTGTCAACAGGGGTCACACAGACAGGCTGTGAACAGGGGGCACACAGACAGCTGTGAACAGGGGGCACACAGACAGGCTGTGAACGGGGGGCACCACAGACAGGCTGTGAACAGGGGGCACCCCAGACAGGTGTCAACAGGGGTCACACAGACAGGCTGTCAACAGGGGACACACACACACAGGCTGTCAACGGGGGTCACACACACAGGCTGTCAACAGGGTCACACACACAGGCTGTCAACAGGGGGCACACAGACAGGCTGTTAACAGGGGCACACAGACAGGCTGTGAACAGGGGGCACACAGACAGGCTGTTAACGGGGGGCACCACACAGGCTGTCAACAGGGGGCACACAGACAGGCTGTCAACAGGGGACACACAGACCGGGCTGTCAACAGGGGGC
>JAFLJL010002552.1:7500-13431 GCA_018398815.1 Conus ventricosus | reverse complement strand
GTTGCAACAGTGTTAATGTCTTGCAGTCACTTTAACCATGCTGACAGTCTTATGTTAAATACATTTTACAGGTTCTTTGTTGAATGGCACAGTCTAACCGTACGCTGTATATATTTGTCACCTTTTCCCTTTATTTATTTGAAACGAGTACAGCAGTCACTACTTTATTTTCTGTTGTTGTTTTTTTACGCTGTATACGTTCTCTTTCTGTATAAGCTTGTTACTTTTATGTTTCGCAGAGGTAATAGTTATCTTCTTTTTGGGGGGGGTTCAAACAGCAATATGCACGCTGCAAAATGAAAGAGGTAGAAAGCCAGTTAAAAGAGGTTTGAAACTCACATGTGTTAACTGCTTTATAAAAAAAAAAAAAAAAAAAAAATCAATAGTTGCTGTGTGACGTAGTCACAGGGGAGTAAAATGTAGCACATTTGGTGTCCAGTAACAAACGTTGAGTTGTGTCTGAAAGCTGACTTTTTATTCACTAGTTTTGTTCACATGTGAATTCAGATACGAACGGATGTCATTAGACTATTTTGAGGAATTCTGAAAGGCGAACAATTAATCAGAGGCTTGCAAACAGTCGGCAGACTGGGTGCGAGTATCGGTAATGTTATCGGCGGAGTTCCTTCATTTAAAACCATGTGACAAGACAGTTCAAAACAGTTGAGTTTTGTGTCTTCCCAGTGAGTGCAACCTTGCCGTTGGTTGGGGAGCTTGCGTGTCTCTTTGGACCCGGAGAGCTATGCTGGCGGGAGATTCGTCTCCTGGTAGGGCCACCCAAGCCAGACAGGTCAAAGGGTAGAGACCAGACAAAGAGCACTCAACTGGCCCTCCAGGTTGGGGATTTGAATTGGGCTAACAACCCGGTCCTAGAAAACAAACGTTGTTACAGAAACCGCAATGACATTTTCTGAGAATAGCATGGTTGGGAAGAGTCTCTCTACAAGCCAGAGCGAGCTGTGAAAGCTAGAAGCCATGCTCGACACTCTTCTGCGACCAAGCCAAGACAGGAAAGGGACGGTGTTAGTGTGTGTGTTCTTAGTGTGTGTAAGTTTGCCTGTATGTTTGTTTGTAGGGTTTACTAGGATAGAACTGATAAATACTACCAATTCCTGACACAAAACGCGCTCGAACAGGTGAGAGCGGGTTTGAGTCAGGATTGTATTTATCAGTTCTCTGCACAACCCGCATGTGCAAACAACCGTCAAAACGGAGCCCACACGCAATATAACATCGCGGTGGGCAAACCAACGAACCCTCCTGATGACAGCGCAACGCCGCTCGAAATCAAATTAGTTTGTAATTCTTTATAAAAAACCTATTTTTAAACAAATGTTGCTCCCCCAAGGGGTCGAGCACTATCAAAATCATTTTGGTAATTTTAACTAACACACAAACACACACATAAATATATATATAATATATATATATATATATATATAATCTAAAATATATAAAAATATATCTATATATATATATATATAAAACAAACACCCTCACTCCCCACCGCCCTTCTTCCCTTCCCTCACCTTTTAACCCCAATTGACGGCATCCCTCTCCTCCACCCCTGCCCCCAGTTTCAGTACTTAACCCTTTTATCTTAGGGGAGACAGCCACAGGCCCTCCCTCCTCCCCACCACCACCCCCCTCCTATCCTCCCCTTGTCTGCCGTCTGCTATCTCTGCCTCCACGACAACATATAGGTTGTTAATGTAGATTGCAGTGGTCCCCGGAAAAATATAAAGAAGAAAAAACAACACCAAAAGGAGGAGAAGTTGGAGACGTCCTCACCTGCTGGCGAAGCAATCGCCCACCTGAATGCAATTGTAATGGCCATATGTCCCTCTCCATACCACCGCTGGTCTGTCCGCCTGAACTGCGTGTGCGCATTGACTTTTCGTTCTGTTATTTGATGAAGCAATGGTGGTGGGGACTCACGCAGATTCTTCTTCTTCTTTTTTTTCCCTTCCATATAGATATTCCCACTTTTGACCAAGATTTGGTTTAAATATGAAATTGGAAAAAGCGCCTGAGTGAAGTGCATCTGCCCTTGCGTACGGGCGCGCGCCGAACACACACACGCACGACCACACGACACACATCCACCACACAACACAACACACACACACACACATCACCACACACACACACAGGTGCGCGCTGCGCAGTGCGCGGTGCAAGCACTGCACAAGTTTACATCACAAAACCATCTCACAACTGAGTCCAAAGAAAAAAAAAAAAAAGACATAAGGCAAAACAACAATGTTCGTCGACAATAAAATGCTGGAGTAGCACACCTGACATTTAAAATGTAGTAAACTAAGCTACTAAGTCGATATATGCCATAGACAGAAATCCTGGGATCCGCCCAAGTCATAGTCCAAGCCGACCCGCGGTGTACCAATATTTTCGGCCGCTTCTATCTTACGCCGCATCTACATTATCGCCGCCGCCAGTAAATTCGCCGTTTATCTCACTGGAATAGAAAAAAAAACAACTGACCATGGTTGACAACAGAGTCACTATGTTCGCAGGTTGTCAACGTGGTTAATGTATTGGCATTCACTTTTACCATGCTGACAGTCTTATGTTAAATACATATTACAGGTTTCTTTGTTGAATGGCACAGTCAAACCCGACGCAGTATATTTTGTCACCTATTCTTCCCTTTTTTCTACCCTTTATTTATTTGAAACGATACAGCAGTCACTACTTTATTTTTTCTTTGTTGTTTTTCACGCTGTAAACTTTCTCTTTCTGTTATAAGCCTTGTTTACTTTTATGTTTCGGCAGAGGTAATAGTAATCTTCTTTTTGGGGGGGGTTCAAAAAGCAATATGCACGCTGCAAAATGAAAGAGGTAGAAAGCCTGTTAAAAGGTTTTGAAACTCACAAGTGATAACTGCTGTTAGAAAAAAAAAAAAAAAAAAAAATCAATAGTTTCTGTGTGACGTAGTCACCAGGGTATTAAAATGTAAGCACATTTTGTTCCAGTAAACAACACGTTGAGTTGTGACTGAAAGCTGACTTTTATTCACTAGTTTTGTTCACATGTGAATCAGATACGAACGGATGTCATTAGACTATTATGAGAATTCCTGAAAGGCAACATTAATCAGAGTGCTTTCAACACAGTCGGTCCGACTGGGTGGCGAGTATCGGTAATGTTATCGGCGGAGATATCCTTCATTTAAAACCATGTGACAAGACAGGTCAGAACAATTGATTTGTGTCATCCCAGTGGAGTGCAAAAACCTTGCCGTAGGTTGGTGAGCTTGCTGTCTCTTTGACCCGGAGAGCCTATGCTGGCGGGAGATTTTCGTCTCCTGGAAGGGCCACCCACGCCAGACAGGTCAAAGGGTAGAGACCAGACAAAAGAGAACTCAACAGGCCCTCCATTGGGATTTGAATTGGGCTAACACCCTGTCTAGAAAACAAACTTGTTACAGAAAACCGCAATACATTTTCTGAGAATAGCATGGTTGGGGAAGAGTTCTCATCTAGCAGAGCCCAACGCGAGCAGGAGAAAGCCTTCAGGAAGCCAGTGCGTCGACAAACAACTTCTGACGACCAAGCCCAAGACCAGGAATAGGGACCAGGAACATCAGAACCCCTATACGATACTTGGAAAAACAGCACAAGTGAGTAGTGAGATGCACTGTACAAACCTCAAGATCCTTGCAGTTCGAGACTAGATGGACAGAACAGGAAGAACAAGGCTTTAACAAGTGGATACAAACAAAAACCAACCATCATCTAACAACTCTGAACGAGAAGAAAGACCAGCCACACACGCACGGAGTAGGCTGCGATGACTACACCCGAGGCGACGCGAGCACTGCTGTCCTGGGAACCAGTGTCACCAAGTATCCTCACTGCCAGATTCGTAATTCAAGGCAGGAAAACCACCATCTTACAGTGCACGTCCCCACAAACGTAGCAGACCCAGAGGAAAAGGAGGAATTCTACATCAAACTCCAAACAGTCGTGTATAGAGTGCCGAAGAGAGACCTTACGATCCTCATGGGAGATCTCAAATGCCAAAGTGGGAACGGACCACAAGGGCAGAGAGCAGAATATGGGCATATACACGGAAACAGAATACAAAGAAAATGAAAATGGAGAACTGTTGTGGAATTCTGTGCTTTCAACGACATGGTCCACGTAGGCACTGATTTTCCCACACAAAAACAATCAACAAATGAACTTGAATTCCACTCTGAAAGGGAAGACCCAGAACCAAATCGACCATCATTACCTCGGCAGAAAATTGCGCCGAAGTTTACATGACGTGAGAGTGAAACGAGGAGCATACGCAGCCACAACCCACAACCTAGTGATAGCTGTGCTAAAGCGACCAAATTGAAAGCCTACAAAGACCACGCAGGCCACAATCACAAATACAATGTACAACAGTCCTGAAGGAGAGAGAGGCAACGAACAGAGGGGTTCAAACTGGAACTGAGAAACAGATTCAGCCGTACTTGACCAACTTGCTGCAGAAACAAATCGAAGACCCCTGAGTGACTGAGGTGAGGTCTGGCAGACGACATTTACACAAGTGCTTGGAAAGAAGCGAAGAAAACACAAAGAATGGCTGACAGCTGGAACATGGACCCTCCAACACAGAGCGGAAGCACCTAAAATACCATATCAGAACCAGACCCAAGACCAAGACCAAGACCACAAGCAAGAATTACAGGCACACTACAGGGACGACAACGCCAAAGTTAAGAAAAGTGCTAGACAACAAGAAACATTCAACCATGAGCTCACAGAAAGAAGGCAGAAACAGCGGCGGACAAGAGAAACATGAAAAGACTGGTATGCGATTAACCCGAACCACATTCTGTAAAGACCACAACCCCAGTCACCCGTCAAAGACAAGGAGGGAAACACCATCGCAGGAAGAAGCTGAGGCAGAGAGCAAGGTGGCAGAGCACTTTAAAGAGACAACTGAAAGACATGCACCACCTGTCCCCCCCAGGCATTCCACCACAACCCAGCATCTGGACATCAAACACAGGCCCACCAACCAAGACGTAAGTTACGCAAAGCCATCAAGTCACTGAAGTAGGTAAAGCAACGGTTCCAGACGAATTCCACCTGAAGCACAGAAAGCAGACATACGACGTCAACAGAGAGGTGCCAGGCAACCACTCCAAAACAAGATCTGGGAGCAGGAACGAGTGCCAGAAGACTGGAAAAGAGGCCACCTGGTGAAGCTGCTGAAGAGAGGGGACCTCGTCATCCTGTAAACAACTTGAGAGGGGATTAGGTTGCTGTCCATGGCCCGGGGAAGGAGCTGACCAAAATCATGCTAGAAGACTAAAGACCCGCCCTAGACAAGACCCTTCCGCCAAGAACAAGCTGGATCGCCAAGACAGATCAAGCACAGAACCTCATTGCCACCAAGAGAATTATCATCGAGCAGTATCTCTGGCGTGGCAGACCCCGCATGTACGCAGTATTTGTGATTTTCCAGAGGTCATTTGACAGCATCGACAGAGATACCATCTGGCAAACTCCTGCACCACTATGGCTTCCCACCCAATGTAAGTTGCCATCCCAAGCGAACTTCAACGAGGATGCCACATGCCAAGGTCGTACCACGATGGGAAGCTAACGAAGCCCTCCACTGTACCACCCGGCGTCCGTCAGGGGTGTCAACTGATCTCCAACAATTTTCCTGATGGACGTTGTACTGGATAATGCGGCAGTCTACAGACGGCAAGAGGACAGGAATCCTGTGGGACATTCACCAAGCAACTGGAGACCTGGACATCGCCGATGACAACAGCCATCTGTCCCCACAAACAGCAAAGCGCACAATGAGAAGCTGTGGCCGGGTAGCAGAAGAAGCAGGAAAAAGACAGGCCTCCAAAACACATAAAGAAAACAGAAGCCTGAAGTCAACTACCACAACCGAGAC
>JAFLJL010002551.1:61542-86542 GCA_018398815.1 Conus ventricosus | reverse complement strand
ATTGTGACCTCCCTGTCTTCTTTTTCTTCATTCTTATTTCTCTATATCCATGATGATTGGATGATTGAATTATTGGCTGATGTGAGCGTAAGGATTGTGGACTACTGTCTTCTTCTTTTCTTTCATTCTTATTTAATATATCCATCGATTGATTGGATGATTAAATGTTTGGCTGATGTGAGCGTAGGATTTGACCTACTATCTTCTTCTTTAACCTCCCGCCCCCCAGATGAGCCTGTCATCACCCTACGTCCTGCGATGACAACAGAGGTGTCATGGACGTCGACAGAACCTCCTGCCACGTCACTGAAGGTCGACTGGTTCACTGCTGTGTGACCGTCGACAGCAGCCCCAGTCCAAAGGACTGCGTTTCTGGAAGGCAAGTGCAGCCATGTCACCGGACTGACCTTGACATTGTGTCATTCAGGCAGGACTCACAGTGGGCTGTACAGGTCCAGGTGGAGACAACCAACCTGACAAACAGTGATGTGTCTGCCCCTGAGGGGCACAAGCAGTCTGACTGTTCTGGTCAAATGTGAGTCAGTCAGTCTGGTCTGTCTCACTTTCTGTCTGTTGACTGTCTGTTGTCTGTTCTGTTCTGTCTGTTTGTCTGTCTGTCTGTCTGTCGTCTGTTCTGGTCTCTCTCTCTCTCTCTTCCTCTCTCCTCTCTCTTCTTTCTCTCTCTCTCTCCTCTCTCTCTCCTCTCCCCCCCCCCCCCCTCTCTCTCTCTGTCACACACACCACACCACACCACACACACACACAACACCCACACACACACACACACCCACACCAACACACAACACACACACATATACATAATTCATTCTATTAAACATATAATATATATATATATAATATATATATATTTATATTATATATGATATATATATAATACCACACACTCACATCCCCATCTCTGTCTGCCTCTTTCTCTCTTCTCTCTCTCTCTCTCTCTCTCTCTCTCTCTCTCTCTTCCTCTCTCTCTCCTCTCTCTCTCTGTCTGTCTGTTCTCTTGTCTCTCTCTCTCTCTCTCTCTCTCTCTCTCTCCTCTCTCTTCTCTCCTTCCATTTTCCTTCTGTCTCTCGGTCTCTCTGCCTCTGCCTCTGTCTTGTCTCAGTCTCTCTGTCTCTTCTCTCTCTCTTCTCCTCTCTCTCTCTCTCTCCTCTTCTCTCTCGCTCACTCTCTATGGGCACTTGTGTGCTTGTGGTGCAAGCAGTGTTTTGTGCACGTGCGCGTGTGTTTATGTGTGTGTGTGTGTGTGTGTGTGTGGTGTGTGTGTGTGTGTGTGTGTCTGTCTGTCTGTCTGTCTGTCTGTATGTGTATGAAGACAATTGCTGCCATTAACTAGACTGATACAGCATAAAATGAAATTCTTTCAGTGTAACGGAAAACGCCCAGTTGTTTACCCCCCCAATCTCCAGGTGCATGATTTTTGAAGATATGTCACTGCTTCATTTGTTTGTGCTTCATCTGCTTCTGGGACAGGCCCAGTGGTAGAGTGGCGAACTCGCATCTTGGGGATCCTGGGGTTGCGTATGTTCGAATCTCTACCGGGCTTGTTTCGTTACAGGTATTTCTTTTCTCTCGGATTTAACATGTTTCTGATCTCCATTT
The DNA here is from genome assembly GCA_018398815.1 of Conus ventricosus. Lineage (NCBI taxonomy): Eukaryota > Metazoa > Mollusca > Gastropoda > Neogastropoda > Conidae > Conus > Conus ventricosus. Next base: position 84,925 of record JAFLJL010002551.1, on the reverse strand, counting down.
CCTTTACAGTCCTTCGAATGAGGCTATAAACGAGGTTCCGCTGTCTGATTGCACGAGCTTTGGCATCTTGCACACACGTAAAAATCCTCACAAACATTCGAAAAGAGAACCCAGTTTGTCCGTTAGATGAATGATACGTTACATTTAGCATGCGCCTTCCTCGAAGTGGAGTATGGTGCCTTAGTGGATGAGATTGGGAAGAAAAAAGCAAAAAAAACAAAAACGGTCATACACACAAAACTCCACTCCCTTTGTGGGGAGATGGGATTACTCCTTGCAGTCTAATATAGGGAGGTCGCAGGAGTATTAAACTGCGAACGCAAAAACAACAAAAACAAAACAAAACAAAAATCTGCTTAAATGGATGGAGCTTTAAATTTAGGAACATCATGCACAAGTTCTCATTGGTCTTTTGGTGGATTGAATAAATGAAAGAAACAGAGGGGACCTGAAACTCAATTCCAGGCAAGCTTTCCCCTCCCCCCCCCCCCCCCCCCCCCCCCCCCACATAACCCTCCTCTCCATACACATATAGACAGGACTGGACAGACATATGCACACACACACACACACACACACAACACACCAACATACAACACACACACACACACAACACACAACACCCACAACACACACACACACACACACCACACATACACACCACACACACACACACACACACACACACACACACACACACAAACACACACACACACACACACACACACACATTACACACACCACACACACGCGCGGAATTTACTGAAATATTCTCTAAACACTCGCTGCAATGCCAGAAGGCAAACTACTTCAGCTAGTTGACATCAGAAACACATTACAACATTAAATGAAGTGGATTTCCCCCAGATCCTCCAGCCCAGACCCACTGCGGCCAACACGATGGTCAGTACCGGTGTCAACGAGAACGAGGGCTGTGACCTTGGAGTGTCATGTTCACGTGGTCGACCCACACCCGCCTTGAAGTGCTTCAGAGAGGGCGTGGTGTTGGCCAGTGAAGATTGCGCCAGCTGGAGTCTGTCAGAGGAGATGGAGTCGTCTGGTCTACAGCTTCACGCCATGGTGTAGCAACACGGGACTTCACCAGTCGTGCTGAAACGGTGTGGCAATGACCAACAGGACCTCTGTTCAATTCACCGTCCATGGAAGTGTACCCTAAGACAATGAACACTACAGTAACGCTGACAATGACCAACACACTCTGTTCAACTCACCGTCCCACTGTAAAGTGTACCCTAAGACAATGAACAATACAGAAACGCTGACAATGGACCAACACAACTCTGTTCAACTCACCGTCACTGTAAGTGTACACTAAGACAATGAACATACAGACCGCTGACAATGGACCACACTCCTCTGTTCAAACTCACCGTCCACTGTTAAGTGTCCTAAGTCACATGAACACTTTACAGAACGCTGTCAATGACCAACACCCACCTCTGTTAAACCCTCTCGTCCACTGTAAGTGTACCTAAGACAATGAACCACTACAGAAACACTTGACAATGACCAACACACTCTGATCAAACTACCGTCCACTGTAAGTGTACCCTAAGAACAATGAAACTACAGAACGCTGACAATGACCACACACCTTGTTCAAACTCACCGTCCACTGTAAGTGTACCTAGACAATGAACACTACAGAACGCTGACAATGACCAACACACCCTCTGTCAACTCCACCGTCCACTGTAGTGTCCCTAAGACAAATAAACAATACAGAACGGCTGAAATGACCAATTACACTCTGTTCAATCACCGTCCCACTGTATAGTGTACCCTAAGACAATGAACACTTACAGACGCTGACAAATGAACAACATCAATCTGTTCAATCTCACCGTCACTGTAAGGGTACCTAAGGACAATGAAAAAACGAAGCTGACAATGACCAACAGAGCTCTGTTCAACTCACTGTCCACTGTCAGTGTAACCTAGAACAACTGCAACAATATGCATGTGCATGGCTGTCAGCGGGCATGCATGCGTCTTTGTTCTTTGCGTGTCTATGTGTGCATGTGGTCACGTACTCAGAAACAGCTATGGTGTGTATATCTATTCAGTTGATATGTATTATTGGCAGATGATCAGTTCAGTTCAGTCAGTTCAGTGTTTATTTAATGTCTTTTCATCGCGGATGATTTAGACACTGTTAAAACAACAACAACAACATCCACTACCAAAAACACCTTCACACTCAAACGCCATCTGGTACGGGCCCAAAGCTACATCTGAGTGGCATAGTTACTAAGTAAAATGCCTAGTGTACACAATTGTTGGGACTTTTTACAATAAATTGCAAACCTGTGATGCGAAAATAAAACCATGGCAATTTCAGCAACACCACAAACCATAGAAGGACTTATTGGGACCATTATCAAAGTTAATCATCTCAATACTGTTCTCTGATAAGCGAGGGAACACTGAGCACTCGAACGAAAAGATGATGCACACACATGTTTTCTCTGTTTGTTCGACGCTGTCTATGCCGGTCATGTGTAAGTCCTGTGCTGAATGAAGTGTGTTGAGGGCCTTAAATCCTGTGTTGAATGTCTGTCATGGCTGAATGATGTGGTGTGCAGGGCCTTCTTAAAATCCTGTGTTGAACTGTCACTGGCTGAATGATGTGTCTTCAGGGCTTAAATCCTGTGTTGACTGTCAACTGGCAGAATGATAGTGTGTGCAGGGGCCTTAAATCCTGTGTTGACTGACTGTCATTGGCTGAATGAAGTGTGTGTGGCTTAAATCCTGTGTTTGGATGGACTGTCATGGCGGATATGAAGTGTGTGCAGGGCCTTAAATCATGTGTTGACGAATGTCACTGCTGAATGAAGTGTGTGCAGGGGCCTTTAATTCCTGGGTTGGGACTGGACTTGTCAGGCAAACCACGCTCCAGCAGTGCAGACCAGTGGATTCCACAGTGAACTTCATCGACACAAAACAGTCGTGTGGCTTCTCGCTGGAAGCTTTGCCCCTGCCAGACAGAACCGCTTCCAGTACTTAGAACACGCAGAGCTCTGAGAGGAGCCAAGCCTGATCCCAAACAGCATTGAGCTGAGTGTCACGTGCACCAAAACACCTACGCTGACTATGCCGTCCTGTGTACGTCACTGTGGACAGAGGTCAAAGATTCAGTGCAGTGGGGTTCTACACATATACACTTCTGCAATGATTTCGGTTGGTGAAGAGCGCTTTGTGTTCCGAAGTCACGTGAGGGGTAAGGAGGGGGTTACTGTTACGTTGCCATTTTTGTGCGCTTCTATCACTGGTCCGTCTGTTGTGTTCATAATAATGTTGTAGTCATGATTACTCGGACACCTGATGGCTATATAGTTGGTCCAATGTGTTGAAAAGGGGAACTATGATGGCAGACTACTGTTGGTCCCAAATGTTGAATGGGGGAACTATGATGGAATCACATCAACATGAATTGAAAATTAACACAAACCAAACAAATAACACATCAATATTGTATGTGTGTTTTCATGAAGGGCAGATCGGTTACACACACACACACACACACACACACACACACACACACACACACGCACACACACACACTACACATGATACAATACGTATACACATGAACACACAACAAGCATTTATCTGGAAATAGGTCAAAGGATACATCTGTTTTCAGCATAGAAGTGAACATTGAAGAAGAATCTTCTGTGAACTACTGCAGCCATAGCACTGGATCACCTGGCAGTGGTCTTTGTCATCTTCCTGATCATTATCATTCTAGGGTGTGGCGCCGTGGATGGATTCTGCCCTGTGGCCAGTGGATGGTAGTGTGGAATAACGCTCGAGAGTAGTAACTAAACCGATTATCGCGTGTCTGTTTTTACAGGGTTATAAACAACATAAACACTAGCGGCAACAAACAATGCACAAGGGCAGGTATAACAGTAACATGGAAGAGAATATTTACTACAGCACATTTATAGTGGAACCCAGGCGAGCGAAACCATGTTTTTGAAGGGACCACTGGCGAAAGGTGGCTTTTCTTTTGAAATTGGGGTAGGTGGGTACAAAATGTTTTGGCGGTACCAAGATGTTTCATGTTTCCTTGTTCTTCATGCTGAAAGATCATGAGGGGCAGTGCCGTTGTATGTATAGTAGCACATTGCAATGAAAGGGGAGCTAACAACGGAAGGGACGGAGGTAGAGAGGGCCACAAGGACTCGGAGAGAGAAAGGTGTCCCTGTGGGCCCCTCTGTGCCTCAGGTGTACACTGTGCCCCCTCTGTGCTCAGCAGTACACTGTGCCCCTCTGTGCCTCAGGCTGTACACTGTGCCCCCTCTGTGCCCTCAGGATGTACACTGTGTCCCCTTGTGCCTCAGGCTGTACACTGTGCCCCCTCTGTGCCTCAGGCTGTTTCACTGTGGTCCCCTCTGTGCCTCAGGCTGTACATTGTGCCCCTCTGTGACTTCAGGCTGGACACTGTGCCCCCTCTGGGCCTCAGCTGACCTAACTGTGTCCTCTCTGTGCCTCAGGCTGAACATTTGTGCCCCCTCTGTGCCGCAGGTGTACACTGTGTCCCCTCTGTGCCTAGGCTGTACACTTGTGCCCCCCTGTGGCCTAGACTGTACACTGTGTCCTGCTGTGCCTCAGGTTGTACACTGTGCCCTCTGTGCCTCAGGCTGTACACTGTGTCCCTCTGTGCCTCAGTCTGTACACTGTGCCCCCTCTGTGCCTCAGCTGTACACTGTGCCCTCTGTGCCTCGGACTGGACACTGTGTCCTCCTTCTGTACTCAGGTTGTACCCCCCCCCCAACCCTTTTTTGGGTGGTCCCCTCTGTGCCACAGGTGTACACTGGGTCCCTCTGTGCCTCAGGTGTTCATTGGGCCCCCTCTGTTTTTGCCTCAGGCTGTAAAACTGTGCCCTCTCTTTTGCCCCTCAGGCTGTACATTGTGCCCCCTCCTGTTGCCTCAGGCTGTACACTGTGTCCCCTCTTGTGCCTCAGGCTGTACACCGGACCCCTCTGTGCCGCAGGCTGTCTGTCAGGCTCGCTAACACCTGAACCAACTAGGGGGGACAGACAGACTTAACGACCTACAATACCTAAAACGCCCCACTCAAAATAACAGTCAGAAAAGAAAACAGATGAACAGTTCACACTTGTATAATTTCATTCATACCCCGGACCCGGGGGTCCATAACACTGAATATTCCACTTACTACCCACACAATCACTTTCTCTCAAAAACTCAAACATTCAACCACTTAAACCAGTTCGCAACAGATTCTAGTCACCCACACCCCTGCACAACCAAACTAACACAAGGTCATGAATTAATTAATGACTAACCTTAATTTGGTCAAATCCATGTGCCCAGCTGGTGCGATGCATCGCTACCAGGCAAACAACCCACAGACCGATAACACCTTGGCTTTTGGGCCCAACAGGACACTGTGTAAATCCGAGACTTACTCACACAAATTCACATACGGCTCATACACAAGCCAGCTTAACAGGATTGAACTCCGACACAATGACGACCAAACATCCAATATAGAATGCCAAAATACATTTTATAACACAAAAAAGTGACAGACCAATCTCTGTTAGAATGCACAAAAACTACAACAATTCTGCAATGTTCACACACTTTCAAGTATTAATTAACCGGGTCACATTCATGGCAACTGGGCACTTCTTTAAAGCACGCATGAGCAATTAAAACCTAGTAACTGGGTTGCTATGAACTACTCGCAGGAGATGCCACCAAGTTGTCCAACATTATTAAAAAAAATGTTGATATAAATGTTTTTTTGCCACCACACAAAAAGAATTTTTGTCTCGAAAACCTTTGCAGCCTGCGACACACACAAGTATTGACTAATTAGCCACAACTAAACCAGCTATACATAATATTACTAATAAATATAAAGTCACTAAAGATTTTTGGCTCAGTCGTCTCTTTAACACTGGCGGGTAGTCCACTGCAACGACTGATGTAATGTTCGGCTCATTTCCTTGATCCTGGAAAAGAATGTCAACGTGGTTAACCTCAACACAGCCCCTGTTTGTCGTCAACATTCACATGCACCACTCGGCCTGTCACAGCAACTGGGAAGAGTAGCCCACGCTCTGTCACTCCTAGCACAGTGATCCGTCACAGCTAAGGAGGATTACAGGCACCAGCTGCTAAGGCAGGTTGCAGGGAGATATCTTGAACCAACACCTACGGGTCCAGCCCAACTCCGAGATGGGTTGTTCCAGACGCCACCAAGGCCAACCCCCAGACCAGCACCGGTCCTACTAGACCCAACCCACGGCAACCAAGTCTTCACCACCAGGGTCTCGGGTAACACGGGTTACAGTTTAGTTTACACACAAATGCAGCAAGCATCCAAGTCTTCACCCCCCACCAGGGTCTCAGGAAACACGGTTACTGTTTAACACAAACACAGCACCCACGTTTCAAAATTAGACAGTAAACGACAGTCCTTACTGTTCTTCCAACAGCGAGAAGAATACAATCCACACCAGAACACAGAAACAGTCCTCTCCAGACTCAAGGCAACGCTCCGCTAATCCTTAAGTCCGAACCCTGAACCAAGGTTCTATAAAAAAGGGTTACCAGGACTATTTAACATAGAATCCAAACACACACAACGTCCGAGAATTCCACTCTGAAGCACTGCAAAAAAACGCTGAAGCGACTGTGTTCACCTAATCCCCAGCCTGCTTTCTCTTACAGTCAACTTGGCTGTTTTGATTGGACAATTCAACGTTAAGGTCAACTCATGATTTGGGGCACTCACAGTGAGGATGATGCTGACCCAATTCCCCACTTCCACGGAAAAACACTAAAAAGCTCCAGATACCTCCCTACCCCTCCCAAGATGTGCTGTATCACAGATATCCACTGCACTGACTTGACTGACGCACACACACGCATTGCGACGTGAGCGGAAATGTTCGCCGGCTCACCCCAGCACATATAAAGAGGAAATATTGGACTCTAATGCGAACCCGAAACCACGCACGAATACGCTGCAATGGAACATTGAATCAGTCCCGCACATGCAGGAAGTTCAATCTGAGTCGACTCCACTAGATTACAGTCCCCTAGTACCATACATTGTACACGGGCTCAAAGTCGCAATTTACGTTAGTGTGAGTGAACCCCTGCCACACACCCCCTCTTCAAGATTGAACTTACGTTCAATTAACGGACAGGTAGACAAATGCTTCCTAAACCCACAGTTATGCTATATCACATACTCTCAGATACCCTCCAATTCAACCCGCTACTGAGGTAGTCAGCTGCGCCAATTCTTGATCTACCCGGGATGGATAGAGCCCTCAACCTTGAACTGGTAGGGCTGGAGCTGTAGTGCCCACCGTGTAACCCTTCCACTAGTCGACTTGACCGCCTTGAGATACTCCAAGGGAGAGTGGTCAACCTGTATCCACAAATTTGTACCGTACAGTTTACTGCGCAAACTTATCACTCCCCACACAAGTGCTAGGTTACTCCTTCTCGACTGTGGGGTAGATTCTCTCAGAGGCAAGAGGCTTTTTGCTAAGCACATGCCAGTGGGTTGTAGCACACCCTCCTGTTCCTGGAGTAGAATGGCTTTCCGCTCCTGTTCAGATGCATCCCGTTCGCATAACGAACTTGCGTCCCCCCCCCCCCCCCCACCCCCCCCCCCCCCCCCCTGCCATGGTTAAGCTGCACACAGGCGCGTGCACAGAACTTCTCCTTGCGGACTCTCGACCGCTTCTGGCATTCGGGTGTTCAAGAAACTTTCCTGGGCCCCACCCCCACACCCCCCATCTCACCCTTGGTCAGGTTGGTCAGAGGCAGAGCATATCGGAGAGGAACTGAGGGATTGTATCGGCGCAGAGGGTAGTCGCCTACCAGGCCCAAAAAAAAACTACTGGACCTGCTTCTTGGTTGAGGTCCTGGATGCTTCCCGGATCTTAGCCATCTTGTCCTCGTATAGGCCAGATCTTCACCTCCCCCAACCTTGTGTCAAGGTACTCGACCTCACGGCAACCGAGCTCCACACTTTTGGTTGGCCTTGCTTGTCAGGTTCTGAACTCTCGCAGCCTTCGGAATAACAGTCCCAAGCGCTAGGGTGTTGATCTTCCTGAGTCTCTGTGGCCACCAGGGATGTTCGTCGATTGAGGTTATCTATCTTCTATGTATCAAAGGAGGCAGCTCAGCCTTCTCATCTTTCGATGTGCATACGCTCCTGATGTACACAAACCGAATGGTACAACCCGCCCATGGAAACAACCCTGAGGAGTGAATGATGCTGTTTTGGGTCGGTCTTCTTCCGCCACAGGGATTTGCCAATAGCCTTTAGCCTGATCGATTTTGCTGAGGAACCTCTCCTTTTTGTCCCAAGCTTTGCGAATAGATAGTCTACCTCTGGCATTTGGCTCACAGTCAAACTCACGACCTTGGGTTAAACCACCTGTAATCCACGCAGAAGCGGATAGCAATCTCTTCCCGTCCTTTTCTGAACAAGAAGGGACCAATGGGCGATGCAAATGGCGAGGACGTGGCCGGGACGGTTTTCTAGGACCACTAACTCAGGCCATCGTCCGCCACTTCATCTTTCACGGTATTCCTCTGTGAGTATGCGTACAGAGGTTTATGGGCTTGCAAACGCACAGGAGTGGGAGTCTAGGCAAACGGATTATATGACATTCCTCCAAGTTAGTCTTGCGACAGGTAGGTCCGTGAACACGTTCAGGGTACCGCCTTGTGTCAGCTATCTGAGAGCCTCTGATCGAACGCTGGGTCATCCGTTCCACTTTACCAATCATCGCTGTTCCTCGGATGCCTCCACGGGTAATAACAGGTATGTCCATGGTTGTTGTAATGGGGGTCACTCCCTCAGTCTCCTCCTCGATCACAAAACCGCCCTCATGACCGCCGTCATTTGGGTGTTTCTTCTTCCCTTCTCTTGAATAGCTGTGAGGCACCCATTGTGGGGTCCCACCGTCTACAGTGTCCATCCATGTCAGTTTTTCCTATTGGTTGGTTGTTGTGTTGTGACGGCTCGGATGGCCTGCCGGGGGGTGGGTTGTGATGCTCTTCTCTCTCATTTGTTTACTTTTTCAGGAGATTCGTTAAGGATTTACCTTGGTTGTTGCCCGTTCCCTTTTGGATTTTGTAAATCCACTTTCCTAACGATCTACACTACCCGGTTATGGGTCCTTTCCATGTCAGTTCCATCTTGTTGACCTTCCTCGGGGGGGGCGCGGCGATCCCGCGAATAACGCGGAAGCATATAGGGTCTCGCTCTCCGGGCATGAACTCCCGGATCTTGGCCTTGCGGTTTCAACGTTCAAAACTGGCGCTTTTGAGTCTCTCACCCGCCTTGATCAGTGCCTTCTGCTTCCTTCACGATTTCGCCTGTGGCCGCGATCTTGGTACGGGCAGCTCTAGAACCATATTCGGCTCTGCAGGTCGGAGTCTCGGGTTCTTCCGGTGGTTTTGCAGACAGGCTTCCGTGACGGACTTCTTCTTCGGCCCTCCTCACCCGTCTCCCATAGAGAGTTGCAGTTCGACTGGGCCGGAAAAGCCTGTGTGCTTGCCTGAGGTATGCATACACGATATGCGAACAGTGCAGCCGGAAATCAGCAAAGCAAAGTCATTTCCTTTGGCTGTTCCATGGGCAAGGCGTTTCAGCATCTTCTTCAGTGTTGCATTGAAACGTTCCCCTCAGCCGTTACATCTGGGCCGTGATAAGGGTTCGTTGTTTGCGTCACTCCTTTGTCGCCAGGGTCTAGTGGTCCTCTGCTTAGTTGCGCTGGTGAATTGGGGACCCTCTGTCTGAGAGTACTACCACTGCGGGAATCCCGGGTCCTTTTGACACATGGTGAACCAAAGCCTCTGCTACTGATTTTGTGCAGTATTCAATGTAACGGAGTCTGTGGGCGCTTCGGGGGGGTGGTGGGGCGGTACCTCGTGGCATAGTCTACTTGGACCCAAGATAAATCGGTTTACCTGAGTGGACGCTGGCACGACAAGGCCCTACCAGATCCACTCCCACTTTGTTCAAAACGGATATTCCCTGGACAGGGAGAATTCACTAGGGGCACTGGTGGCACTCCTACCTTTGTCTATAGTCTTTTGAATTCGGGCTATGATTCTGCAGTACGGAAGCCACTTCCTTACACATTACCAGGCAGTAGAAGTTCCTGCAGGCACTTAGCTTTTGTTTCGTTTAGTCCCCATGTGTCCTGCCATGGGTTACATCCATGTAGCATCCTCATGACCTCAAGCCTCATATGCTTTGGGAAAACACACACTTGGGTTTGTAGTCTCATGTGGCGTGGTGTTTACCGGGGTACGTCCTCACCAGAGTCCATCCTGTCCTGGTCTCCCAAAAGGTCTCCAAGACCATTGACCTGACGAGCCTCGTTACACCATTCTCTGCGGCACGCCTGGGGGGTGCGCAACATCAACGTTGGGTTTCCTTCCTGCAGCTCCTTGAAGCTCTTTGAAGTCCAACCCAATGACTTTCTTTGTGACAGGCAGTCCCTTGGTTGGTTCTCGTGCCCTCTTGGCCTGAGGCGCGTGTCTGGACAGCCATCACTGCTGTAGGCTTCGCGTAAAACTGGTACTTTCTTCCGGTGCATCTTCCACTCATTAGGCAGCCCAATTCCCTATTAGGACTTTTTCCACTGAGGTTCTTAAACACTAGTACACACAATTTTGCCCTCCGAACGGTGACGATACATGACACCCTTGGCCACAGGTACCTTGTACGACGTGCCCACTCTCATGCCATCTTTACGTCCACCACCTTCCAATGTAGTCTTTCCGGGGTCAACCAAAAGTGCTTCAGCCCACTACAGTATATGTAGCTCAGTGTCTCTTAGACCTCTCACACTTCGGCCATTTCACGGTGTAACTGTGCACGTGGGGGGTGTATATGCTTCGCATCACACGTCATTGCAGAGGAGGGGAAAGGGACTTGTGGGGTCTCTGCCTGTAGGCTCTGTACGCGGCCCTGCAGTACTTAGCACTGATGGTTGTTTACCCTTCCCACCTGTGCTTCCTTTAGTCTCCAAGCCTTCTTTGTGGACCCACGACCGCACTCAGGTTGCCCTGTTGTGTCGCCGCCACACCCAACACGTCATAGCCACTGACTGTGAGTGTTACACCACCCTTCCTGGGACAGGGGCCTACTATTCCCTATTGGGCGCTTGTCAACGTTTGTTTGCTATGCTTCTGGGCATGCGCTTGCCCCCCTATTTTGCCCTGAGGCTGACCTCGCTGAGGCTCATTCTCTCTGCACCTCCCTCATCGCTTTCTCTTGGCCTCTGCCAATCAGGCGGTGTTAGCACGTGCAGCACTTTTCTGCATTCTTCGGTGATGATTCCTTAACCTTTTTGATAAAAATCAGAGCGAGATCGAAGAGCTGGTCGTAACGTTTAAAAAAGCCGTCCTGCAGGAAATATAAATCTAAGACATCATTCAGGCTTTACTTGGGACCTTGTCAGCAGACACACACCACTGGGAGAAACATGCCCTAAGCCTGGTCCAGCATCTGCTCAAACAGTTTCTGCAACCTTCTTTTCCATTCCTTTGAACTTTTGACGGTAGGCGTCTGCGTCGGGCCGGCGAAAATACCTGAGCCAAGGCAGCTTTTACTTCTGCGTAGACTCCAACTATCTGCAGATAAACTTGAGGACTTGCATCCCTAGCCTTACCTGTGGAAGCAGAGCCACTAACGGAAATTGCCCATGCAGTTGGAGTTGGATGCAACCACACAGCGTGGTACTGCTTCAAATGCTGTTGTTATTACGTTCTATCCTCATCATCTCTCATAAGTGCAGCTTGACGTGCTTCCTTTCGGCCCTTGCTCTCTTGCTCTTAGCCGCCCTCCCCCTCCTTTCCTACACCCTTCTCTCTCGCTTTATTTGCATTCTTCCTCCCTTCTGTCCTCGTCCCTCAGTGCCTTGCTCGCGCTCTCTATCCAGCCGCTTGCTATGCTCCACTCACGTTGTAATTAACCTCATTCGCTTGAGACGGTAAATCCTCCTCTTCCCTGGCCTCCTGCTTCTTTTCCTGTCATCTCGCTTGATGAGTCAACTCCTCTTTCCCTGGCCCTCATGCTTAAGCCGCAACTCTTCCTCCTTGCGAGCCTCCTCTTTTCCCTGCGGCATCTCGCTTGAGACGTAACTCCTCTTCCCTGGCCTCCTGCTTAAGCTGCAAAATCTTCCTTACCTTGCGATCCTCCTCTTTTTCCCTGCGCATCTTCGCTTGAGAAGTAATCTCTTCCCTGGGCCTCCTGCTCTCTCTTTCCTGCCGGGCCAATCGTCCAGCGCGTCGGCCTACAAAGTCCGCAACTCCCCTCCCTGTAACCCACAATGCCTTCGACCTCCTAAGAACATAGTTGTCGGCCAAGGTGTGCAGCTGTTTTGCTCCGCCATACCTCCTTCACTAAACCTACCTGCATTGCTCCTTAACTACCGGAGACGGTTGCCGCAGGAGCGTAGTAAGTAGGACTTCTGAGGCCCTTGGCCAGTTGTGGTGAAAGTGGAAACGAACTTACGGTCACTCTGGGGTATGCAACATACTGAATAGCCAAGATAGCTAACCGCCTCCTGCGTGCCTTGAAACCAAACATACAAGTTGGATTACCAACTATATTGTTTTTTTGGAATCTGCAACCCCGGTACGGTACCTATAGTAACTGGTACTGAATAAACCGGTTACAATCACCATGCCAAAGATACCACTCACACGGCCGGCCGCTCCCGCTCGCATATAACCATTCCTATATGATGTGGAGAGAAAAGTAGGAGTCACAATACATCCAAAGTCCACCCTTCAGAGGGGGAAACTAACTCGCAAGATCCCGGCAACACCGAGAACAAACCGCACCCACGCTGGATTGTCAACTTATCATAGGGACTGGCCCTCTTGCCAACAGCTGCAACGATGACAAATCCAAACAACTGATCAACCAAACTAGCCCCCTCTGGCCAGCCACACATCTGGTCCGACACCAATTTAATTAAACCACCAACGACCCACGAATTGGCATCATAAAATGAAAACTAGCTTGTAGTTAGGTTTCCCACAAACAATGGCAGGACAACAAAAGAACTATAGTTTCCTACAACAACTGGCAAGAAACCAAAAATAACTATGTTTTTCTACAACAAATGGCAGAAAACAAAAAATTAATTTATTAAAATTATTTACACTATCGGAACCCCAAGGACAAAAACAGACATTACAGACAAAGCACATCACTTCCACACACTACCAACGGCGCACAATAAAGCAGGTCTTTACACGCTGAGTGCTGTTTTTTGTCTATGCCTCCACCCTTACTAGGCACGCACCCTCCAACACCCACTGGACTACTATGAGCTTCCTATTGTTTACACTCAGAGTGAGTCTGTATGCTTGCCTGAAGTTCCTCTAATACCTCCCTGCTAACCCAAACTTTCCTTATAAACTAATTATTAACCCTACCTTACCCCCTAATTGTACCCCGCCCGCAATCATTCCACCATATGTCAGGGCTTCGCTAAACACCTGAAACCAACTTGGGAGGGGACAGACAGGACTTACAGACCGTACAATACCTAACGCCCAAACTCAAAATAAGCAGTCCAGAAAACCAGATAGAAACAGTTTCACAATGTATATATTTCATTCAACAACCTCGACACCGGGGTCCCATAACACTTGAATATTACACTTACTACCCAACAATCACTTTTCTTCTCAAACTTCAAACATTCAACCACTTTTAACCCAATCGCACACAGATTTTCTAGTCACACACACCCCTGCACAACCAAACTAACACAAGGGTCATGAAATTAACTGAATGACTAACCTTAATTTGGGGTCAAATCCCAATGTGCCCAGCCTGGTGCGATGCATCGTACCATGCAATACAACCACACGAGACCGATAACACCTTGGCTCTATGGCCCCAACAGGACACTGTGAGGAATCCGAGTTTATTCAACAAATTCACTCTTACCGGCTCCATACACAAGCCAGCAACCAGGGGAATGAACTCGACACAATGAACAGACCAACACCAATTATTAGAATGCCATAACTACAATTTTGTAACACTGAGACAGTACCAATCACTGATATAGAATGCACAAAACTACAAAACATTTCTGCATTTGTTTTCAACACTTTTTCAATGATTAATTAACTGGGGGTCACATTCCAACAACTGGGCACTTAAAGCACGATGACCAATTAATAACCTAGTAAACTGGGGTGCTATGAACTACCGCAGAGGAATGTCCCAACCAAGCTGTCCAAACACTATATTAAAAAATGTTGATTTATATAATGTTTTTTTTGGCCACCACACAAAGAAATTTATTTTGTCTCGAAAACCTTGTGCAGCTGGACACACACAAGTAATAAGTAATGACTAATTAGCCAACACTCTCCTATCTAAACCAGCTATACAATAATTATTACTAAATAAATTTAAAGTCACAAATGATTTTTGCTAGTGTCTTTCACAACCACTGGTATAGTCACTTGCACACGACTGATGAATGACCGGCTCATTTCCTTGATCCTGGAAATAATGTTCAACGATGTTACCTCAACACAGCCCCTGTTTGTCGTAAACATTCACATGCACACTCGGCCTGTCACTCCTACTGTCACTGCAACAGGAGGAGTAGCCCACGCTTGTCACTTCCTGACACAGGGATTCCTTCACCAAGCTAAGGCAGGATGACAGAGCACCAGCTTATGGGCAGGATTGCAGGGAAGATTCTTGAACAAACACTGTGTCCGGCCCAACTCCGAGATGGGTTGTCCAGCGCCACCAAGGCCACCCCAGACAGCCACGTTTTTCTACAGCACCCAACCACGGCAAACCTAGTCTTCACCACCTGGGTCTCGGGGAACCACCGGGGGTTACAGTTTAACACCAAATGCTGCAGCAACCAAGTCTTCACCCCACCAGGGTCTCAGGAACACCGGTTAGGTTACAGTTTAACACAAACCACAGGCAACCAAGTCTTCACCCACCAGGGCTCAGGACACCGGTTACAGTTTAACACCAACCCAGCAACCACGTCTTCACACAAATTACAGTAACGACGTCCTTCTACTGTTTTTCCAACAGGGAGAACGAGGAAGAAATCCAACACACAGAAAGCCACAGAATCAAGTCCTCTCCAGATCAAGGCAGCTCCGCTAATCCTTAAGTCCGAACCCTGAACACAATGGTTCCCTAAAAAGGGTTCACCAGGACTTTCAACATGAATCAACACACACATCCCGTCAGAGGACTTCCACCTCTGAAGCAGCTGCAAATAACACTGAGGCGACGTTTCAGTTCCCTAATCACCAGCCTGCTTTTTACAGTTCAACTTGGCTGTGATTGGACATTTCAACGTAGGTCAACTATGTTGGGCAACTCACAGTGAGGTGATGCATCACCCAATTTTCCCCACTTCCTCGGACAAAAACACTAAAAGTCAAGATAGCTCCCTACCCCCTCCCAAGCTGAGCTTGTCACAGATATCCACTGACGCACACACACGCATGCGACGTGAGCGGAAATTTTCGCCGGCTCACCAAGCACATGAAGAGGAAATATGACTCTAATTGCGACCCACGCACGATACGCTGACATGGAACAACGATCAGTCCGCACATGCAGAGTTCAAACATGAGTCCGACTCAACTAGATCTATCAGTAACTAGTACATACATGTACGGGACTCAAAGTCGCATGTCAGTGAACCTGACACTGTACACTGTGTCCCTCTGTGCCTCAGGCTGTACACGGTGTCCCCTCTGTGCTCAGGCTGTACAACTGTGTGATCACGCACGACTGAACAGGTCGCCTCAGTGACAATTGTGGTGTGTGACCCGTTCCAGTGCCAGGTGGCAGTGACCGTGAAAATGAATTAGTGCGTGAATCTGCGGGAATTTTGCATACCTGTTAACTCTTGGAGGGGGGAGGGAGGAGGTGTCAGCTCGTCGGAATAGTGAGGTTTACGTGTGTACTATCGTCTCGTGAAAACTGGAGTTCTTCGATGTGTATGGGGAATTTCCGTGAATGTGAGTGCTGTCTTGTGAGTTCCCGAGGTGAATCGGCGATGTGTCGGGTGTGTCTGCAAATTTCGTACGAACTGAGGCGTTATCCGCCGAAGTTGGGTTGGCTCTTGTATGTTTGTTTCTGCCGTTGGGGGCAGGAGTTTGGAAGTGCCCTCGACCGACTTTTGAAGGTTTGGTACCAGCGAAGACGGTCGGTGTTTCGGTGTTCAGCGAGGGTTCTGCCGACCGGGCGTTGGCTGTCTGGCAGTGTCCGGCGATGAGGGTGTCGCGTCAGTGTGTCGTCCGCGTCTTGATGTCGGTTGTTCTGGAGTTCAAGCGGCGGGTTCTGCACGTACCAGGGCGTTGGCTGTCTGGCAGGTCCCGGCGACTGGGGTGTCGTTCCTTTGTGTGTCGTTCCTGTTGGTGTTCACGGTGAGCGGTAACGTAATGGAATTTGGAGGCTGTGTAGTTGGTTGTTTGTAGATATCATGGTTTCATCAACTTTTGTGTTTCAGTTCCTGAACGGCGTGGATTCCGTTTAATTTGCTTTTTATTCGCAAAGATTCTTTTATGTGCTTTGGCTAAAGGAGGAGATTTAATGTGCGGAAGTTTAAAGAGAAGGAGATTAATTTGAATGTAAGGTCGGGGGAAAAACCGGTACATATGGGAAATGAAGTAATGTTGCCATTTCGGGTCTACACTGATACAGATAGGTGGATGTGTTACAGCGGTATTGAATGTGCTTAAGGACAATATGTTGTACGGGGTAGTGGTCGCTGGTTGTACAGAAATACTGGTTTCAAAGTTTGATAAAGATTGGTTAATTTCGGAGTGTACGTTGGTATCGGGAGGACGGGGAACTTTAATATTTAGGGGACTTTCACGCAGCGTGCAGGCCAGGTACGGAGGGCAGACTGCTTGTGATGTGTCTGGGCGTTGTGTGAGTTTATCGAGATGTGGACGGGTGGTGGTTACTCGGGATAGAAGTCTTGCTAGAAGTTCATTTTGGTGTTCACGCTTGGAACAAACACTGGGGTGGATGGGCGGAAAGGAAAAGTAGGGATCATTATATTAAGAAGAGGTTCTGTTGTTCAATTATTGTTAAAGATTTGCGGGTGAATTCATGATTGTGATGTTATTGGTATTAGGGTTATTACGATTGGGAAAATAAGCAAGAGAAAAAATAGCAGATGATAAGAATAAAAGGGTGTTTAAGTATTTGGGTAATGTTGCCTCAGGAAGCCTAATTGATGTATATATGTATGTATGTGGTTGTTTTAGTCGAACGGGGGTGCGTCAGTATTCAAGGATGTTTTCCGCGCATTGTGGTTGTCAGTAGACAATGTATAGCGGTCGGTTCGAAATCCTTGTCGAGATTATGTAATTGGTGATTATCCTAGCGCTTGATAATTTTTGATGACATTTACTTCGGTTGATGATGTTCCTGCTAGGGAAATTGGGATATCCAGGTTTCATTCCTTTTATTTTGGTTTTGCTTGAAATGTGTTTGATTTATTAAGATGTTACTGAGTAATCGATCCTGGGAATTGTGACGGTACTGTCGTCCCTAAACGGTCGGTATTGTTCGTTTGTCGTTGCAGTGATTATGATTTATAATCTTTTTGAATCTTGTCTTGGAGACCTCGAGGGGAAATGAAGTCTGGGTATGTAATTCAGGACAGTGTAATCACTTTTAGAAGAACGTTATAATTATGTTGTGGCTGTTGATGAAAGGAAATAGTAGCTAGCGCTAAATGGTTTTTATCATGTGTAATGGACCTTTTCTGTGAGAGAATCTTGATGTTCAAGGTGGCTGGTTGTATTAGTCCTGGCTTTTAAAATTCAAATAGCTGTCGCACGGCGGGGTTGTGCATGTAAACACTGCTCGAACATTCGCTCCTCGCGCTCGTGAAAGCCCAATAAGTAGAACTGTAGTCTTCTGTGAGTTATAGAAAGACATTTCCTTTTGCACAGGGTTCCGGCGAGAGTTTTGTGCACCCTCCCTTCACGCAAAATCCGTGAGGGTCGCCTCTCTGCATGGTGGGAGTTGGCCACCGCCATTCCACACTGTCATCCCTGCCACTATCTCTGCGGAGTGGGGACGCACCGGAGCCGGCAGGATGGCGTTTTCCGGTGGGACGTCATTCCCTTCACAGTCGAGGGTGTGGCAGTTCTGGTCATCAACTGTCTCTTCAGGGTGGCAAAGCGTCTTGGAAGGGCCCCACGCAGTATTCCATTCAGCGTGTGATTCGCGGGTGTGGTTGGTGCCGGTAGGGAGGGAACCACGTTCTTCGGACGTGTCCAACGTTCTCTCCGTTTCGTATCAAGCGCTCAGTGAAGGTTTTGTGTTTTGGCGGTGCATTAGTGTGAGAGCGCCGTCAAGCAGACGACGTTTTATCACCATATCGGAAACGCTGTGTTGCCGTTGTTTGTTTTTGTGTGTGTGTGTGGTTTGTGTTTTTTTTGGAAGTTGAAGAAGTTTTTTTTTGTGCCTGTGTCAAGTACCCGCCAGGCGACTGCAGATGAAGTATGGAAATATGACATTTTGGGTGCGGGTTACCGAACAATTGGGGTGAATATTTGGGGGTTAAGCTTTGGTGTCCTATCTCGTGTAGATGGTTAGACACCGGCATATAAATTAGTATAAGAATACATTTGAAAGAAAAGATTGCGTGGGCATCTGCGGTTTATGAGTATCAACCTTTGCTTGATATTTCATCCCGGGATTACCAGGTGATAGTGATTTCACCTTGTCCCCTCTAGTTATTGGCCTTTAGTGGGCTGAGCTGAGGTGTGTATTGTGCCTCCTGAGGGAAGGACGTTAAATGTATATGTTGCAGTACATGCGTGCACTGGTCTATGCAGAAGGGCCAGCGTTGATGGTCGGGTATTGGAATAACATAGTGGATTGTTTTGGGGTTTGTTTTTTTTTGCTGTGTGGGTTGGATATATATAGAGGGTTCTGGTGTTTCATCTGCCATTCATGTGGGTGAGTGCGGTGTGAATGCAAATAAAGCCTTTTGTTTGTGCCACGTATTTTCTTTTGTGTGGTGTGTTTGTTGTGTGGGTTCATACTCAGTAAAAGGGGGAAGGGGTGGTTATAACTGGGGATATTTAATTACTTATATTCTGTCTACTGTCTTCTACAGGACACTGTGTCCCTCTGTGCCTCAGCTGTACAATGATGCCCCTCTGTGGCCTCTGGCTGTCACACTGTGCACCCTCTGTGCCTCAGGCTGTACACTGTGTCCCCTTGTTACATCAGGCTGGACACTGTTTGTCCCCTCTGTACTCAGGCTGTACACTGTGCCCCCTCTGTGCCTCAGGCTGTTACACTGTGGCCCCCTGTGTGCCTCAGGCTGTTACACTGTGCCCCCCTTGTGCCTCAGGCTGTGTACACTGTGTCCCGTCTGGGCCTCAGGATGTACACTGTGCCCTCTGTGCCTCAGGCTGTACACTGTGCCCCTCTGTGCCTCAGGATGTACCTGTGCCCCCTCTGTGCTCAGGCTGTACACAGTGTCCTCTGTGCCGCAGGTGTTACACTGTGCCCCTCTGTGCCCTCAGGCTGTAACACGTGCCCCTCTGTGCTAGTCTGTACCACGTGTTCCCCTCTGTGCTCTGGCTGTACATTGTGCCCCTCTGTGCCTCAGGCTGTACACTGTGCCCCCCTTGTGCTCATGGCTGTAATTAGTGCACCTCTGTGCCCTCAGGTTGTTACAATGTTGTCCCCTCTGTGCCTCAGGCTGTACACCGTGTCCTCTGTGCCTCAGGCTGTACTCCGTGTCCTCTGTGCCTCCAGGGCTGTTACACTGTGTCCACTCTGGGCCTTCAGGGCTGTCACTGTGTCCCCTTGTGCCCCGACCTGGCTGTTACACTTGTGTCCCCTCTGTGCCTCAGGCTGTAGATTGTTTGCCCCCCTCTGTGCTCAGGCAGTTACATTGTGTCCCTCTGTGCCTCAGGCTGTACATTGTGCCCCCTCTGTGCCTCAGCTGTACACTGTGCCCCCTCTGTGCCACATGCTGTACCACTGTGTCCCTCTGTACCGCAGGCTGCTACACTGTGTCCCCTCTGTCCTCAGGCTGTACACTTGGCCCCCTCTGTTGCTCAGGGTGTACACTGTGCCCCCTATCTGTGCCTCAGCTGTACACTGTGTCCCCTCTGTGCCTCAGGGCTGTACAATGTTGCCCCTCTGTGCCTCAGGCTGTACACTGTGCCCCCTCTGTGCCTCAGGCTACTGTACACTGTGCCACCTCTGTGCCTCAGGCTGTACACTGTGCCCCCTCTGTGCCTCAGCTGTACACTGTGCCCCTCTGGGCCTCAGGCTGTACACGTGGTCCCCTCTGTGCCCCTCGGCTGTACATTGTATGCCCCCTCTGTGCCTCAGGCTGTCTTTGTGCCCCCTCTGTGCCTCGGGCATCTGTACACTGTGCCTCTGTGCCTCAGCTGTACACCTGTGCCCCCTTCTGTGCCTCAGGCTGGACAACTGTGTCCCTCTGTGCCTCAGGCTGTACACTGTGTCCCCTCTGTTTGCCTCTGGCTGTACACTGTGCCCACGCTTTGCCTCAGGCTGTACACTGTTGGTCCCCTCTGTGCCTCAGGCTTACACTGTGTCCCTCTGTGCATCAGCTGTGCATGTGTGCCCCTCTGAGCCTCAGGCTGTACACGGTGTCCCTCTGTGCCTCAGGCTGTGTGCCCCCTCTGTGCCTCAGATGTACACTTGTGGTCCCCTCTGTGGCTTCAAGCTGGACACTGTCAACTTGCCGGTAGTTCACGCAGCGCCTTTCCTTGGCTGGCAGTTCGTCACCCTGCGATCTTTTTTTTTTGTTTTTCGATGGACTCCCTTCAACTGGTGTCATTGGACACATACATCCAGCTATTTTATTTGAATCTCTTTTCAGATTTCCCACCGCTGCCATCTACACAGTTTGATGTTCATTGCCTCTTGTTGGAATTATTTAGTTTTTCTTTTGATTAGAAAACAAGTAAGGTGCTGCTGTATATTCCTTTAATTCAGTTCTGGTTCATTGTTGCCCTCCTCACACAGTGTGTTTTATACCACCAACAATGCCACAACGACGAAGCTGTGTTGACATATTTTCATGTGGAAGCCATTCTCCTACCCCTGCAGACATGTTTTCATATTGAAACCATTCTCCTGCCCCTGCAGACATGTTTTCAATGGAAACCATTCTCGTTCGTTCTTTAGTTTTACGTCTGTTCACCCTTTAGTGATATTAGATGGGAACGGGGTGGGGGGATGGGGTGGGTTAGAGAAATAAAGGTATGAAAGTAAGATTGCTTATGCATGCGTTGATATTGTTTGAAGTGTGTGCAGTAAAAAAAATATGTGTTTTTCCTACATGCCTACACTTACAATTCTATATAATGATCAAGCTTTAAACCATTCTCCTACCCCTACAGACATGTTTCCTAGTGACACTTGTGACAGGAGCAGACTGTCACGACACAATGTAACACAAAACCACAAGCAGCGGCAGTCCTTCATGCGACAACAAGATTCAAACAAACCTGTCAGTACGGTGTGTGTGAGGCAGGAATGGCTTACAAGAAAACATGAATTTGTGCAAGACAGATTCTGAGAACATGGACCATCAATGTTATGAATCAGATGCATCACAGTAAACAACACAGCCCCGAAACATTAGCTTGGAAATCCTGGCATGCCTTGAAGAGAGGACAAGAAGACTGACAATCTTCTTCATGCTGACCAGCGCGTTGGACTAATGCGTAGGTCAGACATCCGCTGAGTCGCAGCCACAAGACCCTCTTCTTCAATTGTCTCATCTTTGTTGTTCATTCATTTATTCATCAGCTTCAAATCATGTAGTAGTGGTCTCAAAACTTAGCGGATGTGTGTAGCCTATATGGGCAAGTCCGCGCGCAGTGACGCCTCCTTAATGAAACTGAAACTGAAACTTCATGCATTCAGGAGGAGTGGCAGACCAATTCTGGCTCTGGAGGTGCTGTTAAAGAAGAAATCCTTCTTCAGGTATAGTCATGACTGCTAGAGATTGTGTGGAAAGCGCTTGCTTATCATCCATCTCCTGTATTTGGTTCCGATCATGATGATCTTTTGTGATATTGCTTTAATTTTTCCCTCATTCATTGAAATCTTCTTGCAAGCCATTTCTCCAACCCTTTTTCTTCATGGCTAAACACAGCTAATCACAATAAACCCTTGGCATTGACCTCTCTCTCTCCCTCCTCTCTCATCCTCTCTCTCTCTCTCTCCTCTCTCTCTCTCGCTCTCCTCTCTCTCTCTCTCTCTTCTCCTCTGCTCTGTTTTGTCCCTGCCTTGTTATCTTCTGCCTGTCGTCCTTCTGTCTGTCTGTCTGTCTGTCTGTCTGTCTTCTGTCTGTCTTCTCTCTCTCTCTCTCTCTCTCTCTCTCTTCTCTCTCTCTTCCTCTCTCTCTCTCTCTCTATCTGTTTTTCCCAGTCTTTGTTAATCTGTCTTCCATCTGTCTGCCTATCTCTCTGCTCTCTGTCTCTTTCTTCTATCTCTCTCTCTCTTCCTTCTCTCTCTCTCCTCTCCTCTCTGCCTCTCTTCCTTCTATCTCTCTCTCTCTCTCTCTCTCCTTCTCTTCTCTGTCTGTCTCTTCCTCTCTCTCTCTTTCTCTCTCTCTGTTTTTGCCAGTTCTTGTTAATCTGTTTCTCCATCTGTCTGTCTGTCTGCCTGTCGTCTGTCTGCCTGTCGTCTGTCTGTCTGTCTGTCCGTCGTCTCTGTCTGTCTGTCCTCCCTCTCTGTCTCTGTCTCTCTCTCTCACTCCCTCTCTCTCTCCTCTCTCTCTCTCTCTCTCTCTCTCTCTCTCTCTCTCTCTCTGTTTTGTCCCATCTTTGTTAAATCTGTCTCCCATCTTCTGTCTGTCTGTCTGTCTGTCTGTCTGTCTCTCTCCTCTCTCTCTCTCTCTCTCCTCTCTCCATCTCTCCTCTCTCTCTCTGCCTCATTCTATCGCTTTCCTTCTCTCTCTCTCTCTCTCTCTCTCTCTCTCTCTCTCTCTCTCTCTCCTCTTCCTTCTCTATCTCTTTCTCCTCTAACTTTTCCTCTCCTCCTCTCTCTCTCTCTCTCTCCCCTCTCTCTCTCCTCTCTCTCCTCTCTCGCTCTCTCTCTCTCTCTCTCTCTCTCTCTCTCTTCGCTCGCTCACCTCTTTCATGCTCTCGGTAGCTGGCTCCTGTTCTCTCTCTTTCTCCCCTTGCATTAGGGTGTTTGCCTCTGATTCTTACATCAATACTTTCATGTTTGAATTGGCATTTTATGTACCAAACACAGTCGTGGACAAGTGGTCAAGAAACAAGTGAGTTTGAT
>JAFLJL010002551.1:54042-59042 GCA_018398815.1 Conus ventricosus | reverse complement strand
GTTTTGTAATCACTCTTTGTCAAGTATTGGATTTCAACTGAATTAATTTAATGGCCCTTTATGCAGACGACTTACTATTTTCCCAGATTAGTTTCACTGCATTATCCCATAACGTGGATGCATAATTGATAAGAGAAAGAATGTGCGCATGAAAGAATATCTTTCTGGAGTGAAGATTTAGAATTTTTTTATCTTTGAAAGTTGATATATTCTCTTAGAAATACGTTTTCCAAGATCCGAATGTGGTAAGACCAAGATAAATCGTTGTCAATATAACACCTAAAACTTATGCGATGTAACCTCTTCAATCTTTTGTCCTTGGCATGTAATGGCGCAAATGAGAGATGTCATTTTCTGTCGTTCTGCGTGTAGTGACATACATGCATTTGCTTTTACTAGCATTGAGGACATATGATTCATTTCTGTCCATGTAATTAGCTTGTTGATATTTTTCTGCAGTTATTTACCAGTTCAGTAGGGTTACTACTGTGAGATTGTAATGAGGTATCATCAGCAAACATCACAACAACATTCTATAAACAGGGTAAGTCATTTATATAAATAGAAAAGAGTAGGGTCCCAATACTGACCCCTGAGGGACACCAAATTGTAAAGGAGTAACTTTGACCTTTGAAGTTGATTTCAACAAGCTGTTGACGATCAGTGAGAAACGAGTAAAGAATTTTAAAAGGCTGTATTCGATACTTTGTAACACATAACTTTTTTATTAGAAGGGAGTGGTTAATAACGTCAAACGCCTTTGCAAAATCTACAAAAAGAATTCCAGTAAGGTCATATTGTTAATATTCGTAAGACATCTATCGATAAGTTTACAAGAGCATGTGACAAGAATGATTTTCTCGAAAACCTGATTGATTTTCATGAATCAGATCGTAATATTTAAGATGAGAATATAGGTGTGTTTGAACATGTTTTTCGAGTGTTTTAGACAACGGGGATAAAAATTGAGATAGGTCTATAGTTTGAGAGATTGGTGGGCTCACCTTTTTTATATAAAGTATAACTTTTGCTTGTTTAAATCTTAAGGAAAGTGGCTTTTATCAATACACAAATTATAAACGTAAGTGAGTGTCTCAGCAATGGTCAATGAAGCGATTTTTAGTATCTTGCTATCAATTCCATCTAAGTCCCTTGTTCCTGACTGTTTTAAGTGTGTTAAATAATCAAATACTTCATGTAATGACAATGGTGGTATGTCAAAAACACGAAGAAATATTTTTACATCGACAGTATTTTTTCTAACATACATAGATCATTGTACTTTGTTTTATCATTTACAATAACATCCTTAGTTATATTTGCAAATGAAAGTTGAAGTCTTCTGGTGATATTTCTTTTATTGGATTTTGCATTCTTGAATTATTGTTAGTCAAGAGATTGATAGCTTTCCAAATTAAGTTTGAATTTTGAGAAGACGAGACTAAATTTTGAAAATATTTTTCTTTGCTTTTCTCTTCATGGAATTTACTTTATTCCTTTGTTTTCTGAACGACATTTTATCCTTTGACTTGAGGATAAGCCCCTCTTTGTATATCTCATTGTCTATCTCCTTTGTTAACCATGGGTTTAATGACATGTTTCACTCTTTTTCTTACAAACGGCGCGTGTTTATCATATACTGAATTGAATGTACTGATCCAAAAGTTCACAGCATCGTCAGGGTTCCTAATCTGATAAATGTAATCTAATTCAGAGTGAAAGCAAATCATTTAGGAAGGCATTTTTATCAAAATGCGTGAAGCGTCTAATAAAAAAATTCCTTATTCCAGACTTAGGAATTTTGACACCTTCTTTGACCATGTTAGACAAACTGAACAATGGTCGCTACAGCCTGTCTGTACAGAACACATTTGCACTATGTTATCTTTAGTGTTGACGTAAATGTGATCAATAAGAGTTTCCGTTTGTCAGTGATTCGAGTAGGACGATCGATTATTGCTCCAACCCATACATTGCATAAGTATGACTCCATTTATTCCCAGGCACAGTTAAGTCTATGTTAAAGTCTCCAAAAAGAATAATTTCCTTTGATTCCAGTATTGCGGCATCCATCATAAATTAAACCTATCGAACCAATCAGTGGTTTCTGCTGGTTTCTGTATAGAATCCTACCATTACTGGCTTACAGTGTTTAAGATTTAATTCTATCCAACGGATTCTACATTGTAATTTTCAAGATACTCTTTTCTTTTGAAGGTTAATGATTTAGCAAGGTAAAGAAGTAAACCTGTTGTTCTAGGGGCTTTGGGGTCTAATCGGATTGCATCATAATTTGGCATGCACATATCAGAATCTGGAATCATATCGTTAGCCAAGACTCTGCAATACAAAACACATGAAAGCTATTACCATTGTTGTGAAGTATTGCAGCGATTTCATCTGTCTTGTTTCTGGCACTGTTTATATTTAAATAACCGATGCGAAGTCCCTCTTTTGAAGGGCCCTGTATCTAAAGTAGATGACATGATGACTATTTAAGTGCACTGCGTATACTAACAAAAAAGGCGCATTACACGCAGTTCTTACGATCGCAAATCAAAGGGGTTAATACATCAATCATGTATTGTAAGTCCAGAAATTGCCGTGAAAAAGATATTCACAAAAAAAAGAAGAAAAAAAAAGGAAAACTATAGTGGTAACAATATAAAATTATGATCAAACCATGAACACAACAGAAAGCGTGAAACCCTTGTCAGATATGGATAGCTGTCCGCCAAAAAAATGGTTTTTTTCCTGCTCCCTGAAAGGAGAAAAAAAAAAAAAAATTTTGTATATAATTGAAGAAAAACAACAACAACAAAAAAACAACAAAAAACCCTGTAGAAAACGGCCTTTGTTCAACCAACGCAACAACAGTAATTAGAATACCCTAAAATACAAAAGAACACTTTTACTTTAATTAGAGAAAAAGTATATGTGCGCACACGTCACTTATGACACGCTACGCAATAAAAAAAAAAAAAGCGTCAGTACAAATCCAGCAAAAAATCGAAAGAGGGCTCTGCAAAAGAAAAGATGGGCTCCATTCAAGTCCAGCAACTGCAATATTCATACACACACGCACGTGCACATATACACGATCACGCACGCACGAACACACACACACACACACACGCGCGCATACTCACACACATTGTGTTCTCAACACGGAAATGGCGCTGGTAAATTTGGCGAGAATTCATGTAGTATGCCATCAATCTCAAAACTGGTCGTATGGAATAGCAGGGACTGTTTGTGTCATGTTAACGGAATGTCGGGTCTCAAGATCGTTCATGCATCCTTCCACCTTGAACAGAGGAACTGTATTTGTTCCAGAGTAGTGGGATAATATGATTGGGATTCACTGGACTGACTTGTTGGAACTTCGTTATGTTGAAAGGGAAGGGTGGGAGTTGGGCCCTGGAACGTTCTAGCAAGGTACTTGACATCTGTTGTGGTAAGCGATTTTCTCTGTGAAAAAGAGGGGATAGTGATTCATTGATTCCTTAGGAGGACAGTCACGGGTGGGATATTGCTATGCTGACTGAATTCTGAGTCTGTATTCCCTAGACTATTCTGTGGATACTGAAAGCTGTTATTAAAGTTGTTTGGGTATGTATTACCACGAAATCTCGGGGCGACATGTTCTTTTGGTTTTGATTTAGACTCAAAGCTGATAGTGGATAAAGGTTTTCTTGAGATTCAGTGCAAGTCTAGCAGCGCCTGCTTCACTGGGATGAATAAGACTGGCGTACAGAGCCAGTTTGGGTTTACCTGTACTAGTTGTGAAGGTGGGGTAGTTATCAATGAAGCCCGAGTTCAGGTTTCACAGGCTTTTTGCATGTTCAGATTGGATGGTTCTATCACAGTATTTAAGTGGTGTTTGCCTCGTGCAGGTATCATTGAGCTGAGGATGATTCTAGCGTTGGGAAATACCTGAGAAGTTAAATGGATTAAGTCACACATGTCTCTTTAGTGATTTCTCCTGTGGATCTGCAGTCATTTACCCCCACATGTATGGCTACTGTTCTGAGACTGGGAGACCCACGTGGTGCTGCAGCCACTCTGTCAAGTCAGAAACACACAAACCTGGTACATGGATTTTTTGGACACAATTTCTTGACGGGGCGCTATTCTACGGAGGTCAATGTCTCTCGTGACGGAATCTCCTATGTGTGTGTGTGTGTGTGTGTGTGTGTGTGTGTGTTTGTGTGTGGTGTGTGTGTGTGTGTGTGTGTGTGTGTGTGTTGTGTGATTCCAGCAGAACACCAGTCTCCCTCACCCTACGATTCTCTGCAGACCATGACATTGGAGTTCCTTCCGTCTACTCTGAAATCTCAAAACGCAGTGATACAGTGTCTGCTGTCCATCAGGGTATGCACAGATAGTGCACTGACTCTCTCTGTGTCTGTCTGTCTGCCTCTCTCTGTGTCTGTCTGTCTGCCTGTCTCTTTGCACCTCTGCCTCTGTTTTTATCTCTCTCCCTGTCTGTATGTTTGTCTCTGTGTCTGTCTCTCTACCTCTCTGTCTCTGTCTCTATGTCTCTTCCGTCTGTCTGTCTCTGTTGCCCCTGTCTCTTTCTCTATATCTGCCCCTGTCTGTCTGACCGTCTGTCCTGTCTGTCGTCTGTCTGTCTGTCCTCTCTCTCTCCTCTCTCTCTCTCTCTCTCTCTCTCTCTCTCTCTCTCTCTCTTAACATAATAATTTATATGTCTGGTAGGAATGATCCCCCAGGAATTATTATCCACTTTACGATAGTCTTCACAAATTTTAGTCTAATGCATCAGTCACTTGATGGAATTTTATTTCAGTGGTGTGGTTGACTTAATGGATCTTCATATGGGTAGATTGCCAATCTTAAAGTATTTTTCTTTCTTTTCTTTCTCAAGATTGGTTGTCTCAGCTTATCTCGCAGATCAACTACCTTGAAGGAATCTTCATATCGCGATATTGTAGTGCCAACAAAATCTCAGTCTCGGTGATGAGTCATCCTAACAGAAT
>JAFLJL010002551.1:29042-46542 GCA_018398815.1 Conus ventricosus | reverse complement strand
ACTGTAAGAAATTTTGATGTAATTTGGCTACCGATTCCTTTTAACTGGTAATAGAAAGTGAGAAAAAGCAATCGAACAACCGCAAAAGTGTCCTTTCAAAGTTCATTCTGGTAGAAAATAAGGTCACATGAACTTGACCTTGACCCTGTGTTAACAGCAGAATGTCAGTATCTGGTGTGACCACCTCGAGCATTGATCACAGCTGTGCACCTGCGGTACATCGAGCGCACCAGAGTGTTGGTCTGCCTCTGGGGACTTGCCACCACACCTGGCCCACAGCAACAGCAAGCTGAGCTGCTGTCTGGGGTCTGGGGTTGAGCTGGTTCAACTGCCTCTGAAGGGCATCCCAGAAATGCTCTATTGGTTAAGGTCGGGAGAACGGCTGGTGAGGCAGCAGATTGATGTTGTTCTGCCTCAGAAGTTCTGCATAGCACGGGCAGTGTGCGGCCTTGCGTTGTCCTGCTGAAACAGGTTCTGTGGATGCCGCTGGAAATGCGGCAGGATGTGGGGCCTCAGAACTTGGTCGATGTAATGAACAGCAGTGACCCCGTTACCACGTCCTGGACCCACATTCTGGAAGATGACTGGCCCAATACGGCGTTTTAAATGCCGATAGCCCCCCAGATCATGATGCTTTCACCACCCCATGGGCCCCCTTTCGGTGATGTTGGCATCCGTGAAGCGTTCCCCCGCTCTTTCTCCAGATCCGGATGCGGCCATCGCCTGGGTCGACGCAGAACCGGCTTTCATCACTGAAGAGGACTCGGCCCCAGTCCCGATGGCGCCAATGCACGTGGATCTGTGCCCACTGCAGACGGTTCTGGCGATGCTGGAGTGTCAGGATAGTCGCCGGGCTGGACGCCTGCATTGGAGACCAACTGTGTTCAGTCGACGACGCACGGTCCTGTTGCTGATTGGCCTGCCATGGTTTTCCGACGGTGTTCCTGGCTGTGTTGGCAGCGGTTTGGTAAGGCTCCCGTCGATGCTGACGAAGAAGATGGCCGGTCTTGGGCTGCTGGTGACCCTCGGGCTGCCGCTCCTCGGTCTGTCATCAGTGGTGTTTCTTGCTTGAAAGCGGTCCAGAAGGCGATAGACGGTGGAAATGTGGACTCCGAATGCGATAGCGACCCTGCCTCATTGGGAACCCCGGCCTGCAGTTGCCCCATTGCTATCAACGATCTTGACGAGAAAGTCTCGCATTATGTTGGGGCCTCTGGAAGGGATGATTTGAACTTTTTGGGGTTTGGAAATTTATAGCCCCACAATGGGGCCACATTGAGTTGCAATTCACATTGATGCACGTGGCGTAGGTAGTCCACATGGCAAATGCACTCCTCGTGCCAAAAACGCTGACCCGGCAACATTCACCCACTGTTACGAGGTTACAACCGGCCAAGACACCACGTACTGCTAATGTTGCACGTGCCAACGACATTGCTTACGTCCTGTTCACAATGTGAACAATCGTGCACTGTCTCTATTTTTCGCGTTTTTTATGCCTCTGAGTATATATGAATAAAACTTTTTTTTTCGTTTATCTAATATTAAATGGCAAATTCTGTCTGGGTGTGTGTACGCTATAGACTCAAAAACGGCTCAACCGATTGTAATGAAATTTGGCAGGTACGTCTGTTGTGACCCGAGGATGGTTTTAGGCTAATCTCTAAAAAAAATAAAACCGTTAAAAAACTGTTATAACGGTTCAAAGACATCTTTTTCCTCTGCTTTCTTTCAAATAGCGGTTGTGACATTGCAGAGGTACATGACTACTTCTTGAAAATTAGAACCGTTATTTGGCAGTTAAAAAACGTCATTTATAACAGTTTAAAAACCGTTAAAAAACACCAAACCCTATAAAAGAAACTGTTTAGAACCCGATCTTCTTGAAATTTAGCAGGTACGTCTGTTGTGACCCAAAGGTGGTTTTGGACTAATCTCTAAAAAAAAGAAACCGTTAAAAACCGTTACAAAACTGTTATAACGGTTTCAAAGACATCTTTTTCCTCTGCTTTTCATCAAACGGCCGTTGTGACATTGCACAGTACATCGAACCTAGAGGGACATCTCCCGAGTAACATAGGGTCATTGGACAGTTTCTACGACAGTTATTTATGACCGTTAAAAACCGTTAACAACACGTACCCCCCTAAAAACGATCAAAAATACATCTTTTCTGATGTTGGCGGCAAAGGGAGTCGTCGAATCGCCACCAAACTTGGCATGAGTCTAGAGGGGACATACTGTGGATAACACTGAGTCATTCGATAGTATTTTATGACCGTTATTTATCACCGTTAAAAAGCGTTATTTTCTAAATTTAGACCTTTCTTGATGAAATTTGGTATACAGGTGAAGTTTTAAATGCTGAATAATGATATACAACTTACACGAACCGAAACTTAAAATGACCGTTAAAAACCGTTATTATATAAATTTTAGACCATTCTTGATGAATTCGGTACACAGATCCAGTTTTACACGCTGAACAATGATATACAACTTACACGAACGGAAACTAAAAAATGACCGTTAAAAACCGTTAAGATCCGTTATTTTCTAAATTTAGACCTTTCTTGATGAAATTTGGTATACAAGTGAAGTTTTAAATGCTGAATAATGATATACAACTTACACGACCGAAACTTAAATTGACCGTTATTATATAAATTTTGACCATTCTTGATGAAATTCGGTATACAGACCCAGTTTTACACGCTGAACAATGTATACAACTTACACGAACGGAAACTTAAAAATTGACCGTTAAAAACCGTTAAGATCCGTTATTTTCTAAATTTAGACCTTTCTTGATGAAATTTGGTATACAAGTGAAGTTTTAAATGCTGAATAATGATATACAACTCACACGAACCGAAACTTAAAATTGACTATTAAAGACCGTTATTATATAAATTTAGACCGTTCCTGATGAAGTTCGGTATACAGATCCAGTTTTACACGCTGAACAATGATATACAACTTACACGAACGGAAACTTAAAAATTGACCGTTAAAAACCGTTAAGATCCGTTATTTTCTAAATTTAGACCTTTCTTGATGAAATTTGGTATACAAGTGAAGTTTTAAATGCTGAATAATGTATACAACTTACACGAACCGAAACTTAAAATGACTGTTAAAGACCGTTATTATATAAATTTAGATCGTTCCTGAATGAAGTTCGGTATACAGATGCAGTTTTACACGCTGAACAATGATATACAATTTACACGAACAGAAACTTAAAATTGAGCGTTAAAAACCGTTAAGATCCGTTAGTTTTCTAAATTTAGACCTTTCTTGATGAAATTTGGTATACAGGTGTAGTTTTAAATGCTGAACAATGATATACAACTTACACGAACCGAAACTGGAAGATGGCCGCCTTCTACAACTTGCCCTGGAGGAAGCCTCCATCTTTCAGAGACCCCGACTGCTGCGTGACTTCTGTATTATCCTGGTGGCTTGCAACCCCAGTAACCCAGGCAACCTGTGGAACCTCTTCAGAGACCATCTTGCTGAAGATTTCCTCTTCCAAGTCCGAAGAGATGTCTGTTATGAAGCGCAGTACACAGATGCCATCTACAACCAAGCTCTTCTGTGATTCAGCACAAACTCTTCCTTCTTGGAGGCAAGTCTACAGAGGAGTATGGGATGCCAACAGTCACACACGACAAACTGTGCCTCGAGAATACTACCGCGAGACCAATTACGACACTACTGCACTCCGGGCAGCAGCTGATGATCAGCTGAAGAAGCTGACAGCTGACCAGAGAGACGTGTACGACAGCTTTATGACCATGGTTGAGCAGAGGCAGGATCCCACAGCAAGCAGCAACATAATGTTCCTTGATGCTCCATGAGGGACAGGAAAGACCATCCTGAATCTTATCCTGAACAGGATCTGCTCCACAGGCAAAATAGTGCTAGCCACTGCTTCCAGTGGCATTGCCGCTACTCTTTCGCCGGGTGGGCGACAGCACATAGCACTTTCAAGGTCCCTCTGGATGCCGACAAGCAGAAACGCCAACCTGCCGTCAAGCGTGGGTCAACGTTGGCCAAAGTCATCAAAGAGGCTACAACCGTCATAATTGATGAAGCTCCCATGACCCACAAAGCTGTCTACGAGGCCATGGACTCTATGCTACAGACATCACCCAAGTGCACAGGCCAATGGGAGGCATCCCAACGCTGTTCTGTGGGGACTTCTGGCAGATCCTCCCCCGTCGTCCTCAATGGCACCAGAGCAAACATTGTCAACGCCTGTCTGAAGAAATGGCGGAGCATGATTGTTAAATATGAGAGCCCACCTGTCTGGAAATCCCCAGACAGCCAGCTTCGCCAAACTCTGCTTGACATTGGCAATGGTGCCATTGAGTCATGTTTCCAGATACTATATTGGTCCCACCAGCACTATGCCAGTTTTATATAGCCAGGAGGATCTGATAGAAGCAGTCTACCCGGATCTTCATGCTCACTGTGCAGACTCAGACTGGTCAGCGGAAAGGGCCATAATCTCCTCCCTGAACGAGACTGTCAACAGGCTAAACAGAAAAATCGTAGCTGACTTCCCTGGAGAGGAAACTCTGTACAGATCTGTTGACAGAATGATGATGAGGGAGTCCTTTATCCACAAGAACTCCTGAACTCCATTGAGATTCTGGACTTCCACCGCATGAACTGTTGCTGAAATCTGGAGTCCCCATGATCATTCTCCACTCACTGGACCCGCCAAAGGTGATCAATGGCACCCGATGTGTCTTCACCAGACTGCACAGGAACGTTGTAGAAGCGAAAATATCATGTGGCCCCCACAAAGGTGAACCGGTGCTGCTCCCCAAAATTCCTCTGTGAACCCATGGACTCACCCCTGCCATTCCAGTTCTGATGCTTCAGTTTCCCACGGTCATTTTAGCTGGAAACATTCCACGTTAAAATTTCCAAGACCAAGCCGGGATTCGAAACCACGACCTTTGGATCATGAGTCCAGCGCCTTATCCACTAGGTTATGGTGGCCCCTACAGAGTTGTCATTTTGGAGCACTTCAATCAAGGAATTGAGAATGCATCGGTAAGTTCACAAAGTACAGGCATCCCCTATGACTGTGCATCGTACTACGAAAAAAATTCGTGAGGGAAAACAGATTGAGAGGCAAGAAGGGAGTGGGCGTCCGAAGAAATTGGGTGAAGTAGATAGGAGGAGGCTGGGGCAATTGGTTCAGCATGGAAAAACGAAACAAACCCAAGCTGAATTTTATTGTATTGTCTTTTAAGTGGTGAGAGAGAGGGGTGGCCAGAAAATCATTGTACAGATATACCCGAGCAAAGCCGGTACACCGGCTAGTGTATCTATATATGTATGTATATGTGTGTTTGTGTGTGTGTGTGAGAGAACAGGAAAAAGCTCATTCTGGCTCACCCGGTCTCAACGAGTTTCGACCGGGCGACTCCAGAATGAGCATTTTTCCTGTTCTCTGACAAGTAAGACTTTAATAACCAAAAAATAACGATTATCTACAAACAACATACTGTGTAGGGTTATCCGTTTTCATACTAATTTACTAAACTTTTCAGATTTCAGTTTTTGCTTAATCCTATGTTTTTCCTGATCATTTTCAATAACATCATTTCACGCAAACATTCATCAAATGAGTCTCTGTCTTTCATGTGAAATAAAACTACAGTCTTTAACTGTTCTCAAAAGTTTTTTAAAAACCCGAGTTATATTTTTGACTAAAACCCCCACAAACTTTTCCCATTTTTGCCTTCCCTAAAAAGCCTTTTTTTGGCCCTGCATTTTATTTTTTTTTAAGTTTACAAAACTTTCCCCATATCAGAAGACAGAAAAAATCGGGGCGCAGCGGGCCCCCCCCTACGGGAAACCCAACATTAGGCGGGGCACCCAGTCATTAAATATGTTAACAGCAAAAAATTTTAATGTTGCCGGTCAATCCAAAAATTAAAATTTGGGTTGAAATTTATCACAAAACTTGGTTTGACAAAATTTTTTCTTTCTGTTGCGGGTGCCAAAGCAAATTTTGTTTTGCCCCACGGGCCTTTCAACGGTTTTAGTTTGGGGGCACGAACCGTACCCCCCACTCTGGAACGCGGCCCCGCCCCCGTGGAATTCCCAGGTTTACGGAGCCGCACAAAACCACTAAAACCTGTTGCTCCCGGACACACCGATAAGCCCTTTTTAATTGGCCTGCGCGCAAGGAGCCCAGTAATTTTTGTCAAATGCCAAAACCAAAAAATGCCACTTTCCTTGTTGTACATTCTATTTTGGACAGCATTTTTTTTGTTATTTTCTTGTTGGTGGGGGCCCGAAAACTACTGGTAAAAAAAGGGGGTTTGAGTTGAAAGGGAAAATTGATATTTAAAAAAAAGTTTAATTTCCCTGTTTTTTCCCTTTCTCAGCGTGAGCGGGGTTATTTTATTTCCCAAGCTGGTTCATGGCGGGTTCTCTCAAAGTGCAGATTTTTTTTTGGGGGTTTTGAGGGGGACGGGGCTTCAGAAATTGTATTGCTATTTTTTAAAAGTTGCTTGTATTTTCCCAAAAAACAGGCGTGTAGTTTCCCCCCAGTTTATTTACCCATTGAGAGAATGCTAAAAGTGGGATTTTTAAAAAGTTAAAAAAAATTTTTTTGTTAAATTTTAAACCCCCAGCCTTTAAAAACCACTTGCATTATGTAGATAGCTTCTTAGATTTTGATTTTCTTTCAATTTAAGGTTTTTTGACTTGGGGTTGTTGTTGTTTTACTTCTTAAACGTTTTGCTTTAAATTTTCTCTGGAATTGCTTTCAGGGGTTTTTTTTAAAATTTCCCAGCCTGCCCTTAAACCCTTTCGTAAATTTTTTATTTTTTTCAAACGGGATTTTTTCCTGATAAGTGAAAAAGTTTTTTAAAGTTTTTTTTCCCCCCCTTGCCCTAAAAGACAGCGCGGGTTGCTTTGGCAACTGTTTTTTTATTTTTCTTTTTTTGAAACTTTTCCGCCCAAAATTCCTTTTGCTTAAAAAACGATTGCACTTCTTTCCAAGGGTTGTTGAATACAGCTTTTAATTTTAATTTTTAAAGGTTTGCTGTTAAATTTCTTTTATTGTATTCGTTTTTGGTTCACCTGCAAATTATTTTCCCCAATCAATGTTAAGTTTCTTATCTTAAAAACTGTTCACAATGTTTTTATTTAGGCAAAGTCCTTTTAAATTGCTTGATTTTTTTCTCTAAGCAATTTAGACTCCGGGGACTCTCGGGGCTCATCATTTTTGTTTCCCATCAATTGTACATTTCTAAAAACCAAATTTGTAGACAAAAAACAAACCCCCTTCTCCCACTCGTTCAAAAAAAACGCACTGTGGCGAAATTCTTGGCCCTAAAACAGAGTCGTTTTTTTTGGTTGCGCTCCAAAAACGGGGCTTGAAGGGCCCCCCCTTGGGGCATTGAGCCAAGGCCCAGGCAGAGGTGGGGTAAACAAATTGGACAACGTCACTGTTTGGCAAGCCTTGTCTGGGAAAATTTGAAATTGATCCTACATAGAAAACCCCCCCGTGTGTTGTGCGTGTGTGTTAAAAATCATGCCCTGAGTTTACCCAAGTCCTTTAAATTTAAATTACCCCAAATCCTTTAAATTAAATACTTTATCAAGGGTTTCCCCCAAATTCTTAATTTAAATTCTTAATTTTAAATTTTAATTTTAAATCACCTCAAGTTTTTAAATTTAAATTCTTTAAATTAAATTCTTAAAATTTTTTTAATTTAAATTTTTCAAGATTGTAATTTAAATCGTCCTTTTTTGTACAACCAAATTCTTATTCAAGTTTTCTTTTAATTATCAAAAAAAAAATTTCAAACTATGTTTTTTTCTTAAATAGTTGTTTTCTAATATAGTCACCACGCCCCAAAAAAAAGCTTCATGTTGAGGTGTTTGTTAAAAGCCCCTTGGGGTGAAAATTGGGGCGCATAGATCTTAATGAAGTTCTTCACCCCAAGAAAGCATTGATTACAAATTTGGTCTTTGGAAAAGTCTTTATTGGGCTTCCCTGTCTTTTTTATTTACCATATTTTAAAAAAATAAAAATCCGCCCCTGATCTATTTTTTTCCCCCCCAAAAAAATTTTTTTTAAAAATTTTTAAAATTTTATTGCATTTTAAAAGGTTTTAAAAAGATTTTTTGTTATTTCCCCCGGGGCTGGGGTGTTTTTTGTCATGTATTTAGTGGTTCCCGATTTTTTTTTATGCTTTGTTTTTTTTGCCATTGGTTTTTTATTTTATAACCGAATTCTTCCCAGCAGCAGCAATTGGGGCCCAAAAAAGACTACGATTTAAGTTCAATATTCCCTGAAGCTTTGGTGCCCTTTGGAAATTAAATTGCTCTTGTTTTGGGGCTGGCATTGGATCAACGGGTTTGGGTTAGCGGTGTTATGTTTTCATTATGGTTTTATTCTGTGATTTTAAAATTTTTTTTTTTTTTGTCTGTTTTTAAAAATGCTACTCTTTTTTTCCCGCTTTCCAAAGCCCAGGATGCTTTTGCTTTTTATCGTCACTATTTACCTGTTTTGTGTTTTTTTGGGTTCAATTTTTTTCTGGGTTTGCTTTATTTTTCCCACTCGGGTTTATTTTGAAGGGAAATTTAAATTTTATGTTAAAATTTTAATCCCTTTTTAACGGGGATAAAAAATTTTCCCAAATTTTGTAATATAAAACAAAAGTTAGGACTCTAATTTACTTTGTTAAAACTGGATCTTGCGTTTTAAATCTTTCGTAAGTTTTTGTTCGGGTTTTAATGGGAGCAAATTGCTGACTAGTTTTGGGTACAAACTAAAAACCCTTTTTCCCCACACTTTTTCCATTCTCGACCCCCGCTGCCTTCATTTCCCGTTTTTGATTTCTTTAAAATGTCTTGTGGCGACATCTGTTGAACCTGTTTTTATGCTGAATTCATTTCCCGGGGAAAAATTTTGGTTTTTCCCCTTTCCCCCAAAAAATTAAAAACTTTCCTTTTTTTGGGATAAAAAGTTGATCTCAACTTTTCCTTTGTGCCCCCAAAAAACTGTGTAGGGCCCCTCTGTTGCTTTAGAGGTCATTTGTGTTATTGTTTTTTTTTAATTTTAATTATTTTATTTTTTAAAAAAGAGCCCGAAAAAAACTATTACCAATTGTAAACTTTTTGCCCTTATTTGGGGTCTAAATGTAGGAAAAATCAAAGCTTGGTAAAAGCCTGTTAAAAATTAAAAAAGGGAGATCTTTGGGAAACTAGACTTTGGGACTCAGCAAAACTAAACGCTTTTATTTCAGGTTCATTTGCTTTTCGAAAGATTTTTAGTTAAGCAAGGATTTAAATTTCCCGGAATATAAAAAATTAAAAAAAAACATTTATAAAAAATGGTTCCCCCGTAATGATGATAGGTGGCGCTGTTGGTGAATGCGCTTGCTTTTAGCCGGAAGGGAAAATTCGGTTTAGTTAAAACTTCGGGATGAGGCGAGAGGAAAAAAGGAAAATAACAAAGCTGTGGGGCAAATTTGCTGCAGCACAAAATCGCTATGAAATTTCGAGGAAAATTTAGCAGTTAGTTTTTATTTTTAAAACACTGAAAAAACAGGGGCCCTTTCAGCTTACACATTTTTTTGATGTTTAAAGAATTTAAAAAAATTTTATCTTGGAACAGGGGAAAAGTTTGAGGACATTTTCCCCACCCAAAAACGGGGACTTTTAACTCCCTCAGGAAAAAAAAAAAAAAGATGCAAGAAATCGGTTTTTACCTTTTTTATGGACCCTTGTTTTTTGTGGCCAAAATTTTTTGGCGAATTAAAAAAAGACAAAAAACTTTATTCACCCAAAGGTATTGGAAAGGGAAAAACAGCAATTAAAAAAATTTGCCAAGCTGCGGGGTCAGTGAAAAACAAACAAAGGGGAAAAAGGGTTTTTAAACAAGCCGGTTTTTGGGAAAATTTTTTTTCCCGGACCTAGACGAAAACAGGAGACCACAAATTTGTAAATACAATTTCCGAAACCCACACCCATCAAAATTTTGGGTCTTCTATATTTTTCCCCTGAACGATTTTGACGGGAAAAAATTTTTAAAAAGCCTCACAGTCATTGAATTGCTTTTGATAAAAGATTTCGAACCCTTACTAAAGAGTGCTTCTGCGGGTTTCTGTTGCTATTCAAATAATTTACCAAAAGAGGAACCCCCTTCTTTTCCTCGCATGATTCAAATCGATATTGGAAAAGATTTTAAAGGGGCCCAAATGAAAATTATTGTTTTTAAAAAAATTGGTTTCCTTTTTAAAAAAGGCATTCCGGGTTTACAGATCAAGGCTTTTTTTTTTTTAAAATTTAACAAACGGTTTTTTGAAAGACTTTTTTCCTTCCCAGGATTCCCGAGGTTTTGACAAATTTTCGCAAACCGAATGGGGTTTGAAGACTGCCCTCAGTTTTGCGCGCAATGAATATTTAAGGAAATTTTAAAAGGGGTAAAAAAAAGTCAAGCAATTTAAAAAAAAAACCCCAAAAAATGTTGCTGAAAAACTCCAGTACAACAGCAAATTTTTACGTTTGGGTTTTAAAAATAGGGACCCTTTTTTTACCGGGGGGGAAGGGGGAAGGGGGCACTCGCATCAGGGCTAACAGATCCGTTTGGAGTGTTGACCCCTTCGAAATTTAAAAAAAAATTGTAAAGATGAATCCCCCCGTGATTATTTACGAGAAAATGACACAAAAAACAACTGGTCCCCAAATCTTTTTGTGAAAGAAAAAATGCAAATATTTCCCCCCGACCTGTTCCGCTTTAATTAATTTACGGTTTTCCAAAGTCCCTTTGGGATATGAAAACTCTGGGGTTAAAAAAAACACACGTTTTGGGGTTTGTTTTTCTAATGACTTCTTTTTTACAACCGTTGTGTTGATTTTTATTTTAGATTAGATGCAGTTTTACGTTGTCATGATGAAAAGTTTTAAATTGTCAAACAATGCCTCTTTGTAGTTGTCATGCGATATGCTCGACTGCAAAAACACTGCGAGATATTCCTTTTGCTTTCTTAATAGTTTTCACCTGGCTCGAAATACTGTACATTTTTCCCTTTACCCCACATACTCCTTGATCACCTTTCCAGATAATTCATCCTTCATCTTTCCTAAAACCTTCTTATTAGTAATTGAAGCAAAGGCGAATCTTTAGGATAATCAGATGTGTCGTCCATCCCGCATGCCCTTTAGCTACTTCTAATTCCATGTCTTTATAGATGTCTTCAGTAGGGATTTTATAACAAAACTATCTGTATCTGTGAAAAGCCCTCTGGACCTGGTTTACAGGGTTTAAAGTAGTCAAAAAGAAATTCTAACATTAAAAGCTTTGATAATTCTAAAACAGTAAACCAATAAATACAGGTTTTTTCAAATTTGGCTTTCTTTTTTTCATCATTTGCCAAAAAGCTGATCATGAAATCTTCTGAAGTCCTGATAATTAGGTTTGAGTCGCTTAATTGCTTCGTTCTCTCTGGTGACCAATCTAACATTCTTTAAACGCTGTGCGGATTCTCCATAGTCTTTCCGAAACAGCTGTTGTTCATCAGCTTGAAAAAGTCTTTTTCTGAAGCATCTGTGGATTTAGTTCTGAGATCAGTGTTCTCATGATGTATGGTTTCATGAACTGTTCTTGATCAAAGCAAATTTTACGATGAACAGCTGTCAACTTTAACCATGTCTAAATAAAATTGCAGAAGTCTGTAATGACATACATAATTTTTTTTGCCCCGAAAATTAGGCACAAGTTTTTGGCGGCTCTCTTGGGTTCATCTTTAGGCTTTCTGCTGCTAATGGATAGTCATTATGCAGGTCATGGAGTTCATGAGGATATTCTAAGTCAACTTCTAGAATGTACACCACGCTGTTGACCCGGCGTCAAACTGCCCAACCACTTTAATGCTTTTTGAATATTATTTGTACTGCCGCCTGTGTACATTTTAAAGTTGCGTAATGGAAGTGATTGCGCCATAGCCCAACCCTACAGATTGTTTGCATCTAAATCATAAGATAGTTAGACCTTTTACTTGGATCATAGTCGTCCAAGATTTTTTTGTTTGCTTTACGTAATGATGCGACACCAAAACTAATTCCTCCACGCAATCCTTTTCAATCATCTGAATCATTGGCAGGTCAGACAATAAAACAATCTGTTCTCCAGTAAACTTAAGAAAGCATCCCAACTCATCCGGGCGCAGAAAAAGTAATGCGCAGGATCCCGGCTATAAAGTTTCATGCAGGTCCCTTCCTATAATTTTTTAAAATATCCGCAACAACATGTATCGGCCCTCAAGTATGAATCATGATAGTCTCCCAAACGTTTTACAATTCTAAACTTCTCCCAAGAAATCTTGAGCATGCTGGAAATCGGAGTCGCTGATGTCCTTTCCTCTAACTAGAAAAGAACGCCCCTTTTTAGGAGGAAGTGTGTTTTCATCAAACCTTTCCCAATGTTCATGTATTCATAAGATAAACACACTTTCTAACAAGCGTTGGGTCAAAATATTCTTCCGTTTTTGGGGCAGGACTTAAGGACAAGCCAGCGACTCTAATGAACCCATCATGTGTTGCATAGAGTCATAAAAAGACATGTTATTTAAAGTGAAACACATTTTACTTTTTCTGATGACTGTGCAATGCATTGACACCCGAAGGCATTTGTCTACTGCTTTCATTATAAGTTGAGAGTCGTAACCTCGCAAGTTATGAAAGAAGATGGCAGCTTCCATGTCTTAGGATCAAAAATTTAGTTGAAGATTGCAGTTGTTGTGCGCTGCTACTCTGAACTTTCCACTAATGTGATCATGGTCTCTTACTGTTGGATTGGTTTCCTCACTGAGTTTTAAACCACAATCCAACAATGTGTGGCTTGAGTCATACTGTTGTTGATCTTTAGGCGTCATCTTGATTTCAGATAAATTCAGTATTAGAACAATCATTTACGACCTGCTGCATGCGCTGTAAAAATCTTCTAGCCGCATTTGGTCCTCTGTATAATTCTGGCGTTGAATGAGCGCCATCCGACCTAACAATATGAAGGCAATAACAAATCTGATGATTACTCATTAAGACTGTTTTTCGAAGTTTTTGTGGCGCTGGCCCTTCATAAGGAACAATAAGCGACTCAAAGTCTGCGTAAACTACGTATGGAGAATTTTGCACCGTTTCCAGTTCTTAAAAATAACTTTACTGCCTTCTGGGGCGTAATTAGTTCTGTATTACAGTCAACTGGGCCGATACAATGTTTCTTATGTTCGCTTGCGGCTTGAACAGATGGAACTCTTGTTAAACATTTTCTACAGAATTCTTGTTTACGTCTTTTTTTGAAGTATGCTGTATTAGTCTACTCATTGTTCGTATCAAGTGTAATGTGGTAGCCCGCTGGTGAAAGCATCAGCAGTAAGTCAACATGGCTTTTATCTGGCTCGCCAATAGTTGGGCTATTTTTGGACATTTAATAGGCTGTAGATTTGTTTCTCATCCCATGTGTAGACATTAACAGTTATTGGTTTGTTTTGTTCTTCAAACTGATCAATGGAATCCACGCTAACAGGAAAGGATATTCCATCGAAGTTAAGATCATTGATGTAATCCCAATGGGTTAGACACTCTCTCTGCGTTTTTGCGGGCGTGATGCAGCCTTGCGAGGGAAAACACCACATAAAACATTTGTTGTCGTCTGTATTCTTTATGTTTAGAACTGCTCTTTTCGCAAAATAATGCTGGAGGTAGTGGAATGTAAGACCTTTCCTACAATCGGCGCATACTTAGCCTGTTTTAATCTGATCTTAAGACTTCGCCCTTGACCAACCAGAGCCTCTCATTTTGGCTTCTTCAGCGGCCACATCAAACTGTGTAAGCAGTTGGTCTGCCCAACAGGGTGTTAAGTCATTACGAGAAAGAATAGTCTTTGTTAGTTGAGACCCAGACTTCTAGGTTTTCTTCATTTATATGTTTACATAGTCGATTAAAACAGCTAACATTACTTTAACTGGCGGGTCTATTGTTAGTTTACCTGGAACTTGAGAAATAGCATGAGCAACACTTGCCTGTACGTTTGTTGGATCAATGAC
Source organism: Conus ventricosus (assembly GCA_018398815.1). Lineage (NCBI taxonomy): Eukaryota > Metazoa > Mollusca > Gastropoda > Neogastropoda > Conidae > Conus > Conus ventricosus. The sequence continues at coordinate 32,452 of JAFLJL010002551.1, read as the reverse complement.
TTTTAAATCAATATCATTCAGTGCTCTTGATAAATCTTCTTGCATTGCTTCAAACAATTCGTCTGGACCTTCATATATTTTATCCATGCTGAGTTTCTTTTCTAACTCAAAATATTTATTTAAATCAAAAAATAATTAATCAATATCGGTGGTCTTTTTGTGCTTAGACTCATAAACTAAAGTAAAAAACACCCTTTGGCTTTGTTAATGTGATTTTTTAGAAAAGTTTAATGTTTCGTTACTTTTTTTTAAACATCCTTTTTTCTGCTCGGGTCTGGGTTGAAAAAACTTGTCCTGCCTTTTTTTGAAGATCAAACTTTTTTTCTTTTGTGTCATCAAAAAACGGGCCGTAAACATTAAATTCTTCATCCGTGATGTTTTAGTCCTATGCTTATTTTTAATTGCTTAAGGAACTAATTTTGCTTTTTTAGTTGAACTTGCTGTGTGCTTTTTTGGATTTATTTTTATTTTTTTGCTAGCAACCTAAGGCTAAAGAACATAGGGCCAAAAGGTAAAGACAAAACCCCCTAGGTAAAGCTGGGGGGGCACCAACACCTGTTGCTAAGGGCCAACACTTGTCCCCCGCTGATAGAGCACTTTAGTTTGCTCCGTATTAAAATATGTAACCCGTTAAAGGGAGAGAATACCCTTCGTTTGGCTTTGCTGTATTTTGAAAGGTCCTGCTCTAGTTTTTGTTGCATTTGTGTAATTTTGGTTAATCTAAAGGTTTTATGCGGGGGTTTCTACTATCTCTTCTCTTGGCGCTCCGGTGCTGTAGGCACATTTGGATAAACTTGAACAGACATGCTTTTTTAAAATAAAAAAAATAATTTAGTATTCTGTATCTTTTATTTTTTCTTTTCAATATTCAGCTGTGCATCTTAATAAAAACAAATGTACATTAAGCAGTTTATCGGCTTCTTTTTCTTTCTAAATTTGAATGTTTACGTCTTAACCGTTCTCCCACTTCCATGCAACTGTTATCCTCTGTTGACCTTAGGCCCAAATCCATAAACCGTATTTCGATGTTAAATAATCATCAAGCCTAACACTGTGAAGGTGTAGATTCTTTAGACGCAAGGTCTGCTGTTAGATTTTCTACCCCTCCCACCCCAAAAAATTTTTTCTTATTTCGTCAAAATGATGAAAGGTCTAAGCCCGCTAGCTTTAGATTGGTTAGGGCTACCATCAATTGTACATTGCATTTTTCGTTATTTTGGATTAAAAAACTTTTCACTTGCTTTTGCGAATGGTTCTTCATCTTCACACAGCAATAAAATACCTTTAAGCGATTTGCTGCGACACTAAGATTAAATTCCATATACGTCTGCCTGCTTTAGGATATGTTGATGATGACGCACGTTTTCGAAATATATTACTAATTGTGACTCATATTGTTGCTCAATCAGCCTTGCTAATTAGAGTTGTAACAACATCAAACTATACGAGTTTGTCAGAAATGCTGTACATTGCTTCGGTGGTCTGTTGATCTGATAACACTTTTGTATTCTTAAAGTTAGTTCGTAATGACAATCTGTCTTTTAATGCCCCTTGAAAGTATGGGCATGCGCTTTTAACAACTCAAAATCTTAGGGGAATGGAAAAGCGATTACCATACGCATAACTTACAGCTAAAGCCTTTTTGCTGCTTTTAGCACCTGAGGCGATTTCGGCGCCTATTCTAAGTTTAGTGCTTCTTCTTTGGGCCGATTCCTTGAAACGCAAGATCTTCCCTTTTATTCGCGGTTAGCCATAGATCAGAAAAAGGTTAAACATATGTCTGCATTTTTTAAAGAAAATACTTCTTGCCCCTCAATTTTACAGAAAATTTTTTTAACGATTGCCCGTCCCAAATTCTGGACAACTGTTCTGGTTTGGTCTGTTGTTGAAGCGAGTTCTAAATTTTTTTAAAAAAAGCCGCGCAGAGCCTGGGACAATCAAATCATCCCTCCAGGTCGGAAATCTAACAGTAAGAATTTGATCTGCATCAATATAGATGGATTATTTTGGAAAGTAATATTCCGTTTATTTCCCTTCACGCCACGGGGTTCTTTCAGTCTTCTATGCGGGTCAAGAATCGAGCCATATACTTGTGACATTTTTATAAAACAAAATAAAAAGTTAATTATTTAAAAACATGGCAGGAAAATTTGGGGATGAAGAAGATTATGATTTATTTATCTTGGAGACGCCGACATGGATGAAAGGACCCTTTGACACAGCACCGCTCAACCCGGGCCCCAATGTGGCATGAAATAACAGAACCTAAGGTCATATCATTTTATAAAAGTTTAAATCAAGAACCTCCCCAATTTATAGCCCCTGATGATTTTGAACTAGATGATGAGGACCATTGTATTTTAAAGACAATCGAGGAAAACGTTTTCAGCTTACAGATAAACGAAACCCCATCAAAGTTTGTAGGTTTTAGTACACTTAACAAAAACTTAAGGGAAAAGATCAATCGCCTTGACATTCCTAAACCAAAACCAAAATTAAGAGGGAAAACAGTTGCTAAACTTCAAAACAAGCAACAAGAACTCCCAACAGTTCCCCAAAACAAAGAACTTCAAGATTTTTAAAACCAATAGCAGACAAAACAACAAATGTAATAGAAGAAGCAAAACCAGTTTTTCAGGGGAAACAGCATTAAAAACAATTAATGATCCCCCAATACCCCCGCAAAAATTAAGGCTATTAATCAGGGTGTAAAAAAATTAGAGGTGAAATTTAAAAGACAATTTAGCAAAACTAAGTGAAATAGATGAGCATATAAAAAAAGAAAAAGAAAAACTCGTTGAGGCTGATGACGCCAACTTAGGGGTGAGATTTAAAAAAAGAATAAGACAAAGACTAAAAAATCTTGAAAAAGAAAAAGGGAGCAAGACTAAAAGCGGCGTCACTAACCGAGACCAATTACGAACTCAAGTGATCAGAATAAGAGAAAATATCCAAAGAATTTTTATATGAAGACACAACGCTAGCAGAAAGAATAAAAACACTGTTTAAGAGCAAGGTGTCACATTAGCGAGCGTTATAACGGCCTTAGGATTTGCATAAGTACGTTGGTGATGGCTTTCAGGCGGGGGTGGAGGTCAAATTCAGTGCCTCCATCGCCTTCCTGAAAATCTGGGGAAAAAAACAAATTGATCATCGCGAGTTTTAAATTTAAAAAAAATTTGCTGGTAAAACAAAGACTCTTTCCAGGATATTGGGAGGGTTTTTTTACTGGCTTTTGTCTATGAAGCAAAGTAGTTGGCTTTATGGGGGGCACTTTTGGGGTTGTTCTCTAATAGTTGGGTTTCTATTTAGAAGTAAGCCCAATAATCCTAGGCCATTAACCCCAAAAACAAATCCGTTTTTATATTCGGGTCACGCGAAAAAATCCACGTCTTCAACAGTCCCTTTGG
>JAFLJL010002551.1:20000-28042 GCA_018398815.1 Conus ventricosus | reverse complement strand
AAAAAAGGAAAAAAAAACCAAAAAACAAAAAGTGTAAAAAAATGGGAAAGGTTATTTTTAATTTAAACTATATGTGTGTGTGGGGTGTGTGTGTGTGTGTTGTGTGTGTGTGTGTTGTGTGTGTGTGTGTGGGGGTGGTTTTTTGTGTGAAATTTTGTGTTTTTGTGTTGTGTGTGTTGTTGTGTGTGGTGTGTGTGTGTGGGGTTTGTGTGTTTGTCTGTGTTGTGTGGTGGTGTGCGTGCATGCGGGTGCGTGCGTGTGTGCGTGTGGCGTGTGCGGTCAAGCAAGTCAGTCAAATTTATCTTTTTTGAGGGTTAAAAGAAAAATTTCCAGTTTTTTTTACATCCGCCCTCAAAAACAAAAGAAACTATTGAACATATAACCACAAGCTCAAAAAACTTTTTAAAAAAACAAAATTCTTTCATGAAAATACTAACTCCTTTGAAACGAAACATCATAAAAACATTGTTAACTTCAAGTAAAGCACACAGAGGAGAGAGAGGAGAGGAGAGGAGAGAGGAGAGAGGAAGAGAGAGAGAGAAGAGGAGAGAGAGAGAGAATGGGGAAAGGGGATTGCAAAAGGGAAAATGATTTAAATTAAAAGCGCAGAGTTTCTATCAAATGCTTTTTTTAGTGCTTTTTAAATGTAATTTTGAGTGCATTTTTTATGGAGGAAGCAAATTTTTCCATGGGGCCCTCCAAAAAAAGAAAATTTGTTTTAAAGATTCATCGGGGTTGGGAAGAGAATTTATGTGTAGTCTGCAACTATTAAAGACAAAGCTCTCAAATTTTTCTTCGGGCGATCCATTATACTTTGACTGCTCAAGCTTTTTGAAGTAGAGTCTGTTTTAAAAGGGAAAATTTTAAAAGTTTTTGTAATCCTCTTTGTAAAGGTTTTGGGATTTAACAAAAATTAATTTAACCCCTTTTATGCAGAGACTATAGTTTTCAGATTATTTTTCATGGTTATCCCAAACGTGGATGCTTTTTGATAGAAAAAGAATGTGCGCATGAAAAAATATCTTCTGGAGTAAAATTTTGAATTTTTTTTATTTTTGAAATTTGTATTTTTCTTTTAGAAAACTTTTTCCAAGATCCGAATTTAAGCCCAAAGAAAATCGTTGTCAATGAAAACACCTAAAACTTTTGCGATGTAAACCTCTTAAATCTTTTGCCCTTTGGGGATGTAAGGGCAATGGGGAGTCATTTTCTGTCGTTTCTGGGTGTATAAAATACAGCATTTGCTTTTCTAGCATTGAGGGACATTGATTCTTTTCTTTTCCATTAATTAGCTTGTTGATATTTTCTGCGGGTTATTTACCAGTTCAGTGGGTTACTCTGTAATTGAAAAGAGGTTCATCAAAAACATTTACAAAAACATTCAAAAACGGGGGGTATCTTTATTAAATAAAAAAGAGTGGGGTCCCATACTGCCCCCTGGGGGACACCAAATTGTAAAGGGATAACTTTGCCCTTTTGAAGTTGTTTCAACAACTTTTGACGATCAGTGAGAAACGGGTAAAAAATTTTTAAAAGGGCTGTATTCGATACTTTGAACCATAAGCTTTTTTATTAAAAGGGGGGGTTTTTAACGTCAAACCCCTTTGCAAAATCTAAAAAAAGAATTCCAGAAAGGTCTTTTTTTAATTTTGGTAAGACATCTACGATAATTTGTACAAACAGGTGACAAGAATGATTTTCTCAAAAACCTGATGATTTTCATGAATCAGTCGTAATTTTAAGTGAGAATTGGGTGGTTTAAAACATGTTTTTCGAGTTTTTTTGAAAACGGGGATAATATGAGATAGGTCTATATTTTTGGAGTTTGGGGGTCCCCTTTTTTTTAATTAAAGGTATAATTTTTTGCTTGTTTAAATTTAAGGGAAAGTGGCTTTTTATCAATACAAAAATTATAAACGTAGGAGTGTCTCGCAAGGTAAATGAAGCGTTTTTTTGTATCTTGCATCAATTCCATCTAAGTCCCTTGTTCCTGATGTTTTAAGGTGTTAAATAATCAAATACTTCATGTAATGACAAGGTGGTATGTCAAAACACGAAGAAAAATTTACATCGACAGTATTTTTCTAACATACATAGATCTTTTACTTTGTTTTATTTTTACAATAACATCCTTAGTTATATTTGAAAATAAAGTTGAAGTCTTCGGGTGAAATTTTTTTTTTGGTTTTGCATTCTTAAATTTATGTTAGTCAAGATTTTGATAGTTTCCCCAAATTTAAAGTTTGAATTTTGAGAAGAGGAAAATAAATTTTTTAAAAATTTTTTTCTTTGTTTTTCCTTTTCATGGAATTTATTTTATTCCTTTTTTTTTTCTGAACGACACTTTACCCTTTTGACTTGAGGTAAGCTCTTTTTTTGTATACCCATTGTCTATCCCCTTTTGTTAACCATGGGGTTTAATGACTTTTTTCACTCTTTTTTTACAAACGGCGCGTGTTTTCATATATAAATTTTGGAATTACGATCCAAAAGTCACAGCATCGTGGGGTTCCCTAATCTGAAAAATTTAATCTTTTCAGGGAAGCAAATCATTTGGAAAGGGCATTTTTATCAAAATGGTGAAGCGTTATAAAAAAATTCCCTTATGTCCGACTTGGGAAATTTTTGGGACACCTTTCTTTGACCATGTTAGACAAACTGAAAAATGGTCGCTACAGCCTTCGTACAGAACACATTTGCACTAGTTATTTTTAGGTTGCGAAAAATTATAAATAAGATTTCCGTTGTTCAGTGTTTTCAGTGGACATCGAAAAATTTGCTCCAACCCCATTGCAAAAGTAACCCCATTTTTTTTCCCAGGCACATTTAAAGTCTATTTAAAGTCTCCAAAAAGAATAATTTCCTTTTTTTTCCAGTATTGCGGCACCATCATTAATTTAAACCCATCGAACCAATCAGTGGGTTTCTGCTGGGTTTCTGTTAGGAATCCTACCATTACTGGCTTTCTGTTTAAGATTTTTTTCTATCCCGACGGGTTTACTTGTATTTTTCAAGATACCTTTCTTTTGAAGGTTAATGATTTAGCAAGGTAAAAAAATAACCCTGTTGTTTAGGTGTTTGGGGGGCTAATTTTGGATTGCATCATAAATTTTGGGATGCACATATCAGAATCGGGAAACAAATCGGTTGCCAAACTCTGCAATACAAAACACATGAAACTATTACCATTGTTGTAAGTATTTCAGCGATTTCATTGTTTTTTCTGGGACTGTTTAAATTTAAATAACCCATGCGAAGTCCCCTTTTGAAGGGCCTGTACTAAAGTAGATACATGATGACTATTTTAAATGCACTGCGTATACTAACAAAAAGGGCCCTTACACGCAGTTCTTACGATCGCAAATCAAAGGCGGTTAATACCTCGAATTTATTGTGTTTAAGTCCAAAATGCCGGTGAAAAAGATATTCCAAAAAAAAAGAAGAAAAAAAAAAGGGAAAAATTAGGGTAACAATATAAAATTATGATCAAACATAACACAACAGAAAGCGTGAAACCCTTTTCAGTATGGATAGGGTGTCCCCCAAAAAAATGTTTTTTTTTCCCGCTCCCTGGGAAAAAAAAAAAATAAAAAAAAAACCCCCCCCAAAAAACCCGTAAAAACCCCCCCCCCCCCCCCCCAATTTTCCCAAAAAAAAAAAAATTTTTGTAATTTAAAAAAAAAAAAACCACACTCCTTAGAACCTACCAAAAAAAAAAAAAAACCTAAAATACAAAAAAATCGAAAAGGGAAAAAGACCCTTTCTGCAAAAGAAAAAAGGCTCCATTCAATCCAAAACAACTGCAAAAATATACACACACGCACTGCCAAAAATTTTCAAAAAACACGCACGCACGAACACCCAAACACACCACAGCGCGCAACTCACACACATTGTGTTCTCAACACGGAAATGGGCGCTGGGAAATTTGGCGGAATTCCTTAGATGCATCAATCCCCCAAAAACGGTCGTATGGGAAAAGCAGGGGCTGTTTGTGTCATGTTTTAAAGGAATGGGTTCAAGACCGGTTTAGCATCCTTCCACCTTTAACAGGGGAACTGTATTTTTCCAGAGTAGTGGGGTAATATGATTGGGATTCACTGGACGCTTGTTGGAATTGTTAGTTGAAAGGGGAAAGGGGGGGAGGTTGGGCCCGGAAAAGTTTAGCAGAGGACTTGACATCTGTTTGGAAGCGATTTTCTCTGTGAAAAAAAGGGGGATAGTGATTTATTGATTTCCTTTGGAGGACGTCACGGGTGGGATATTTTCTATGCTGACTGAAATTTGAGTCTGTAATTTCCCAGACATTCTGGGAAATAGCTGTTTTTTAAAAATTGTTTGGGTTGTATTACCACAAAAACTCGGGGGGACATGTTCTTTTGGTTTTTTATTTAGACTCAAAGGCTTTATGTGGATAAAGGTTTTTTTTGAGATTCATGCAAGTTTGCAGCGCCTGTTCAGGGGGTGAATAAGACTGGGGTACAAGCCAGTTTGGGTTTTCCCTTTTTTTGTAAGGTGGGGGAGTTATCAAAGAAGCCCCAGTTCGGGTTTCACAGGCTTTTGCATGTTCAATTGGATGGTTCTATCACATATTTAAGTGGTGTTTGCCCCGTGCAGGGTTTATTGAGCTGAGGGTGATTTAGCGTTGGGGAAAAACCTGGAAGTTAAATGGATTAAGTCACACCATGTCTCTTTAGTGATTTCTCCTGTGGATCTGCAGTCATTTACCCCCACATGTATGGCTACTGTTCTGAGACTGGGAGACCCACGTTGGTGCTGCAGCCACTCTGTCAAGTCAGAAACACACAAACCTGGTACATGGATTTTGGACACAATTTCTTGACGGGGCGCTATTCTACGGAGGTCAATGTCTCTCGTGACGGAATCTCCTATGTGTGTGTGTGTGTGTGTGTGTGTGTGTGTGTGTGTGTGTGTGTGTGTGTGTGTGTGTGTGTGTGTGTGTGTGTGTGTGTGTGTGATTCCAGCAGAACACCAGTCTCCTCACCCTACGATTCTCTGCAGACCAGTGACATTGGAGTTCCTTCCGTCTACTCTGAAATCTCAAAACGCAGTGATACAGTGTCTGCTGTCCATCAGGGTATGCACAGATAGTGCACTGACTCTCTCTGTGTCTGTCTGTCTGCCTCTCTCTGTGTCTGTCTGTCTGCCTGTCTCTTTGCACCTCTGCCTCTGTTTTTATCTCTCTCCCTGTCTGTATGTTTGTCTCTGTGTCTGTCTCTCTACCTCTCTGTCTCTGTCTCTATGTCTCTTTCCGTCTGTCTGTCTCTGTTGCCCCTGTCTCTTTCTCTATATCTGCCCCTGTCTGTCTGACCGTCTGTCTGTCTGTCTGTCTGTCTGTCTGTCTGTCTCTCTCTCTCTCTCTCTCTCTCTCTCTCTCTCTCTCTCCTCTCTCTCTCTCTCTCTTAACATAATAATTATATGTCTGGTAGGAATGATCCCCCCAGGGAATTATTATCCACTTTACGGATAGTCTTCACAGAATTTTAGTCTGAATGCATCAGTCACTTGATGGAATTTTATTTCAGTGGTGTGGTTGACTTAATGGATCTTCATATGGGTAGATTGCCAATCTTAAAGTATTTTTCTTTCTTCTCTTTCTCAAGATTGGTTGTCTCAGCTTATCTCGGCAGATCAACTACCTTGAAGGAATCTTCATATCGCGATATTGTATGTGCCAACAAAATCTCAGTCTCGGTGGATGAGTCATCCTAACAGAATCTTAAACTCAGAGAACTGGTTGTCGGGCGGATTCTTCATTTCAGTTGAGTGTGTCTCAACAGAATCTGAATATTTGTGGATTTGTTTGCCTGGATGGAATCTTGATCTCAGTAGATTGACTATCTCAATGGAATCTTTGCCACGGGAATGGTTGTCTGAATGGAATCTGTGCCACAGGAATGGTTGTCTGAATGGAATCTGTGCCACAGGAATGGTTGTCTGAATGGAATCTGTGCCACAGGAATGGTTGTCTGAATGGAATCTTTGCCACAGGAATGGTTGTCTGAATGGAATCTGTGTCACAGGAATGGTTGTCTCAATGGAATCTGTGTCACAGGAATGGTTGTCTCAATGGAATCTTTGCCACAGGAATGGTTGTCTCAATGGAATCTTTGCCACAGGAATGGTTGCCTCAATGGAATCTGTACCACAGGAATGGTTGCCTCAATTGAATTTGTGCCACAGGAATGGTTGTCTGAATGGAATCTTTGCCACAGGAATGGTTGTCTCAATGGAATATGTGCCACAGGAAAGGTTGTGTCAATGGAATCTTTGCTTCATGAATAGTTTGTCTCAGTGAATCGTTGGTCCATGAATAGTTGTCTCAGTGAATCGTTGGTCCATGAATAGTTGTCTCAGTGAATCGTTGGTCCATGAATAGTTGTCTCAGTGAATCGTTGGTCCATGAATGGTTGCCTCATTGGAATTTTGCCACAGGAATGCTTGTGTCAATAGAAAGAAGAATTCAGCCGTGCGTTTTCTCTACATTAAACTGTTCTCAAAGAAGAATCTTTCTGTTGTGGAATTTTTGTCACAGAAAAAAAAGTTCCCTCAGTGGATTCATTGTCTGAAGGTAAAATCGTTATGTTCGTCGAATCTTTGTTTCAGAGCAGTTGTTGCCTTATCACAACATATGATATGTCCATCTTTCAGTAGAAACGTCACTCCATCAAATCGTTCTGATGGAATGTTGATTCAATAGTGGCGAATTGTTTCGCTGATTTTCCTGTCTAAGACCTGCTGATCACGGGAATATTCCAGGTCGAAATTCCAGTTGAAATTCCATGTTGAAATTCCAGGTTGAAATAAAGTCGGTTGGGGTGAGACAGAGGCACACTTAAACACAATGAATGAATAGACAATGGTCATGGACTGGATGAAACACAGTGAATGAAAAGAAAATGGTCATGGACTGGATGAAACATAATGAATGAAAAGAAAATGGCCATGGACTGGATGAAACATAATGAATGAAAAGAAGATGGTCATGGACTGGATGAAACATAATGAATGAATAGACAATGGTCATAGACTGGATGAAACACAATGAATGAATAGACAATGGTCATGGACTGGATGAAACATAATGAATGAATAGAAAATGGTCATCGACTGGGTGAAACACGATGAATGAATAGACAATGGTCATCGACTGGATGAAACACGATGAATGAATAGACAATGGTCATCGACTGGATGAAACATAATGAATGAATAGACAATGGTCAGCGACTGGATGAAACGCAATGAATGAATAGACAATGGTCATGGACTGGATGAAACACGATGAATGAATAGACAATGGTCATGGACTGGATGAAACACGATGAATGAATAGACAATGGTCATGGACTGGATGAAACACGATGAATGAATAGACAATGGTCATCGACTGGATGAAACACAATGAATGAATAGACAATGGTCATGGACTAGATGAAACACAATTGATGTGCACTGGGTATAACAGACTGGTGTCTGAGTAAACTGATTCTTTCACAACTGTTACTACTGATTTTCGTTTTGACTACTGCTAATTTTCTCTACTTCCTTCTTTTTTTTTCTTTCTTTCTGCCTACGCAGGCTAATACTCCTGCGGACACTCCCTGTATAGCCAGGCAGTGGAGTTTTGTGTGTATGACCCTTTTTTACCCCGCCATTAAGGCAGCCATACTCCATCTTCGGGGAAGGTGCATGCTATGTGTCACGTGTCATCCATACCAACGGCCAAACTGGCCTTCTCTTCCGAAAGTTGGTGATGGGATTTTACGTGTGTGCAAGATGTTATGCGTGCGTTCACACACGGAACCTCGGTTTATAGTCTCATTCGAAGGACTATATGGGGAATGGAGTCAGAACCAATGTTAACTCCGAGGGAAAAATCCCCCTATAACCGAAATTCGAACCCGCAAACCCAGGATCACGAGTCCGGCGCTCTACCAACTGAGCTATCCGGCCCCCCTTCCTTCTTATCTATCCTGGTCTAAAATGCACAGGGAAGTCTCCTGTCTGTGTTGTTTATG
>JAFLJL010002551.1:0-15000 GCA_018398815.1 Conus ventricosus | reverse complement strand
ATCACACCCTTAAAATATCAGATGTATTATATTCTTAGCACAGCTTGCTTTTTGTTTTTGCTTTTGTTATGTTTGTGTATGGTATCATTTATTACATTTTTCTTTGTCTTGAATTGTTTGAATATGTCGCACTACCCTTCAGATAGGTGCTATGGCCTATGTATACTCAGAGGCATAAAAAACGCGAAAACAAACTGTATAGAAATTTTGATGTAATTTGGCTACCGATTCCTTTGAACTGGTAATAGAAAGTGAGAAAAAGCAATCGAACACCGCAAAAGTGTCCTTTCAAAGTTCATTCTGGTAGAAAATAAGGTCACATGAACTTGACCTTGACCCTGTGTTAACAGCAGAATGTCAGTATCTGGTGTGACCACCTCGAGCATTGATCACAGCTGTGCACCTGCGGTACATCGAGCGCACCAGAGTGTTGGTCTGCCTCTGGGGGACTTGCCACCACACCTGGCCCACAGCAACAGCAAGCTGAGCTGCTGTCTGGGTCTGGGGTTGAGCTGGTTCAACTGCCTCTGAAGGGCATCCCAGAAATGCTCTATTGGGTTAAGGTCGGGAGAACGGGCTGGGTGAGCAGCAGATTGATGTTGTTCTGCCTCAGGAAGTTCTGCATAGCACGGGCAGTGTGCGGCCTTGCGTTGTCCTGCTGAAACAGGTTCTGTGGATGCCGCTGGAAATGCGGCAGGATGTGGGGCCTCAGAACTTGGTCGATGTAATGAACAGCAGTGACCCGTTACCACGTCCCGGACCCACATTCTGGAAGATGACTGGCCCAATACGGCGATTTATGCCGATAGCCCCCCAGATCATGTGCTTTCACCACCCATGGGTCCCTTTCGGGGATGTTGGCATCCGTGAAGCGTTCCCCCGCTCTTCTCCAGATCCGGATGCGGCCATCGCCTGGGTCGACGCAGAACCGGCTTTCATCACTGAAGAGGACTCGGCCCCAGGTCCCGATGGGCGCCAATGCACGTGGATCTGTGCCCCAAGTGCAACGTTCGGCGATGCTGGAGAGACAGGATAGGTCCGCCGGGCTGGACGCCTGCATTGAGACCACTGTGTTCAGCGACGACGCACGGTCCTGTTGGCTAGATTTGCCATGCCATGGTTGCCGACGGGTGTTCCTGGCGTGTGTTGGCAGCGGTTTGGAAAGGCTCCCGTCGATGCTGGACGAAGAAGATGGCGGTCTTGGCTCTGTGGTGACCCACGTCGCCGCTCCTCGGGGTCTGACATCAGTGGTGGTTTCTTGCTTGAAAGCGTCCCAGAAGGCGCTAGACGGTGGAAATGTTGGATCTCGAATGCGCTCGTTTATGGCGACCTCCATCATTTGGAGCTAGTCGAATGAGGAGACTCGGGCTGACGGCCCTGTCCTGACAGTTGCCCATGCCTATGCAACGCTCTTGACGAGAAAGTCTTCGGCAATATGTTGGGGCATCTGGAAGGATTGATTTGAACTTTTTGGGGTTTGGAAATTATAGCCCTAGAGCCCCACAATGGGGGCCACATTGATTTGCCATTCACTATTGATGCACGTGGCGTAGGTAGTTCCACGAAAGGCGAAAATGCACGTGTGCCTCGTGCCAAAAACTCTAGACCGCCGCCGGCAACATTCAAGAGACAGCCACTGTTACGAGGTTTACAACCGCCAAGACACCACTACTCTAATGTGCACGTGCCGAACGACATTGCTTACGTCCTTTCACAATGTTGAACAATCGTGCACTGTATCTCAATTAATTTTCTCGCGTTTTTAAATGCCTCTGAGTATATAAGTATAAACCTTTTTTTTTTTCGTTTATCTAATTAATAAATGGCCAAATTCTGGTCTGTGTGTGTGTTACTCTATAGACGCAAAAACGGCTCAACCGATTGGTTAAAGAAATTTGGCAGGTACGTCCTGTGTTTGTGTGAACCCGAGGAGGTTTTAGCAAATCTCTAAAAAAAATAAAAACCGTTTAAAAAAAACAGTTATAAAAGGTGTTTCAAAGACATCTTTTATCTCTGCTTATTCTCATATAGCGATGTGACATTGCAGAGGAGACATGACAACTTCTTGAAAATTATAACCGTATTGGCAGGTTAAAAAACGTCATTAATAACATTTTAAAAACCGTTAAAAACACCAAACTCCTATAAAAGAAACTGTTTAGAACCACCGACTTCTTGAAATTTAGCATGTATCGTCCTTGTGACCCAAGAGGTTTTGGACTAATCTCTAAAAAAAAGAAAAACCGTTAAAAACCTTTACAAAACTGTTATAACGCTTTCAAAGACATCTTTTACCTTCTGCTTTTCATCAAACGGCCGATGTGACATTGCACAGTAACATCGAACCTAGAGGGACTCTTCCCGAGTAACATAGTGGTCATTGGACAGTTTCTTCCTTCTACGACAGATTATTTTATGACGTCGTTAAAAAACCGTTAACAACACGTACCCCCCTGAAAAACGAACAAAAATACAATTTTCTGATGTTGGTCGGCAAAGGGAGTCGTCTGAATCGCCACCAAACTTGTGCATGCCTAAGGGACATACTGTGGATAACACTGAAGTCATTCGAAAGTTTTTATGACCGTTATTTATCACCGTTACAAAAAGCGTTTATTTTCTAAATTTAGACCTTTCCTTGATGAAATTTGGTATACAGGTAAGTTTTAAAATGCGAATAATGATATACAACTTACAACGAACGAAACTACTTAAAATTGAACCGTTAAAAACCGTTATTAAATAAAAATTAGACCATTCTTGATGAAATTCGGTACACAGTATCCAGTTTTTAACACCAGCTGGAACAATGAAACAACAACTTACAACGAAACGGAAACAAAAAAATTGAACCGTTAAAAAAACCGTAAAGATTTTCGCGTTATTTTCTAAATATTAGGACCTTTCTTGATGAAATTTGGTATACAAGTGAAGTTTTAAATGCTGAATAATGATATACCAACTTACACGAAACGAACACTTTACAATTGACCGTATATTAATAATAAATTTGAACCATTCCTTGTGAAATTCGTATACAGACCCAGTTTAACACGCTGAAATGAATAACAACTCTACAAACGAGACGGGAAACCTTTAAAAAATTGACCGTATAAAAACCGTTAAGATCCGTTATTTGTTTCTAAATTTAAGAACCTTTGCTCTGATGAAATTTGGTATATCAAGTGAATTTATTTAAAATGCTGAAGTAATGATATACAACTCACACAACCGAAAACTTAAAATTGACTATTAAAGACCGTATAGTAGTTATATCTATGTGAGGAATTGAGACCGTTCCTGATGAAGTTCGGTATACAGATCCCGTATTACACGCTAAACAATGATAGACAACTTACAACGACCAGAAACTTTAAAATTACCGTTTAAAAAACCGTTAAGATCCGTTATTTTTTGCGCAAAATTAAGAACCTTTCTTGATGAAAATTGTATACAAGTGAAGTTTTAAAATGCTAGAAGTAAAGATATACAACTTACACGAAACACGAAACTTAAAAAATTGACTGATATAAAGACCGTTAATATATAACTTTAGAACGTTCCTGATGAGTTCGGTATACAGAATCCTTTTAACACGCTGAACAATGAAACAATTTACAACGAACAGAAACTTTAAAATTGAGACGTTAAAAACCGTTATGAACCGTTAGTTTTCTAAATTTAGGACCTTTTCTTGATGAAATTTGGTATACAGGTTACTATTTAAATGCTGAAACAATGATATACAACTACCCGAACCGAAACTGGCAATGAGCCGCCTACTACAACTTGCCCTGGAGGAAGCCTCCATCTTTCAGATACCCCGCCTGCAGCGTGATACTTCTGTATTATCCCCGTTGGCCTTGTGCAACCCCCATAACCCAGGCAACCTGTTGGAACCTCGTATCCAGAGACCATCTGCTAAGAATTTTCCCTCTTCCAAGTCCGAAGAGATGTCGTTATTGAAGCGCATACACAGATTCCATCTACACCCCAAGCTCTTAACTCTATTCAGCACAAACTCTCCTTCTTGAGGCAAGACCACAGAGGAAGTATGGGATGCCAAAACATATCACACAACGATAGCAAACTGAGGTGCCTCGAGAATACTACCGCGAGACCAATTTACGACACTACTGCACTGCCCCCGGTGCACAGCTGATGATCAGCTGAAGAAGCTGACAGCTGACCAAGAGACGTGTAGCGACAGCTTTATGCCATGGTTGAGCAGAGGGGCAAGGATCTCCCACAGCAAGCAGCAACATAATGTTCCTTGATCCCATGAGGGACAAAGGAAAGACCATCCTGAATCTTAATCCCAGCACCGGATCTGCTCCACATGCAAAATAGTGCGAGCCACCGTGCTTCCAGTGGCCTTGCCGCTACTCTTTAGGCCGGTTGGCGGACAGCACATAGCACTTTCAAGTTCCCTCCTGGATCCGACAAGCAAGAAACGCCACCTGCCGTCAAGCTGGGTCAACGTTGGCCAAAGCTCAAAGAGGGATACAATCCGTCATAAATTGATGAAGCTCGTACCCATGACCCACAAAGCTGTCCTACGAGGCCATGGACTCTCATGCTACAGGACATCAACCCAAGTGCACAAGGCCATGGGAGGCATCCCCACGCTGTTTTCTGTGGGGACTTCTGGCAGATCCCCCTGCAGTCGTCCCTCCAATGGCACAAAGAGCAAACATTGTCAACGCCTGTCTAAGAAAGGCGGACATGATTGTTAACATATGAGGAGCCCCACCTGACTGGTAAATCCCCAGGACAGCCAGCTTCGCCAAACTGGCTGCTTGATCATTGGCAATGGAGCCATTGAGTCATGTTTCCAATCCTATTATAGGTCCCACCGAGCACTATTGCCAGTTTTATGAATAGCCAGGAGGATCTGATAGAAGCAGTATCCTACGCCGATCTCATGCCACACTGTGCAGACTCAGACTGGTCAGCGGAAAGGGCCCTAATCTCCTCCCTGAACGAGACTGTCAAACAGTCTAAAACAGAAAAATCCGTAGTGCTTCCCTGGAGAGGAACCTCAGTACAGAATCTGTAGACAGAATGAATGAAGAAGGGAGTCCCCTTAATCCACCAAACTCCATGAACTCCATTGAGATTTCTGGACATCCACCGCAATAGACTTGCTGAAAACTGGAATCCCCATACATTCTCCACTTCATACTCTGGACCCGCAAAGGGTGATCAAAGGCACCCGATTGGTCTTCATCCCGACTGGCACAGGAACGATGTAGAAGCGAAATATCATGTGGCCCCCACAAAGGTGAACCGTGCTGCTCCGCCGAAAATTCCTCTGTAACCCATGGACTCAGCCCCTGCCATTCCAGTTCTGAATGGCTGTTCAGTTTTCCCACGGGTCGATTTTAGCAGGAAACATTCCCACGTTAAAATTTCAAGACCAAAGCCGGGATTCGAAACCACACGAACTTTGGATCATGAGTCCAGCGCCTTACCTCTATGGTTATGGTGGCCCCTACAGAGTTTGTCATTATAGGAGCACTTTTCACTCAAGGTATATTGAGAAATGCAATCGGTAAGTTCACAAAGTACAAACAGTCAACCCTCTAGGACCTGATGCATCGTACTACCAAAAAAAAACGTGAGGGAAAACAGATTGAGAGGCACGGAAGGGAGAGTGCGCCGCCGAAATGGGTGACGAAGACAGAGGATGCAGGGGCAATAGGTTCAGTCATGGGAAAAACAAACAACCCCAAGCTGAATTTTAATGTAATGTCATTTAAGTGGTGAGAGAGAGGGTTGCCAGAAAATCATTGTACAGATAGAACCCGAGCAAAGCCGGTACAAAAACCGGCTAGTGTAATCTATATAATTGAAAGTATAATGTGTGTTTGTGTGTGTGTGAGAGAGAACAGGGAAAAAGCTCATTCTGGCTCACTCTCGGTCTCAACGAGTTACGAACCGGGCGACTCCAGAAATGAGCTATTTCCTGTTCTCTGACACTAAGACGTTTAATTAACCAAAAAAAAACTCTAATCTACAAACAAACATACTGTGTAGGGTTATCCGTTTTCAATATTCAAATTTACTAAACTTTTCAGATTTCAGTTTTTCTTAATCTATGTTTTTTCCTGATCATTTATCAATACATCATTTTCACTGCAAACAATTCATCAAATGAGTCTCTTTCTTTCATGTGAAATAAAACTCCAGTCTTTAAAAAACTGTTCTCTAAAGTCATATAAAAAACCGAGTTATATTTATTGACATAAAATCCACACACATAACCCAGCATGTGCCTTCCACTGAAAGCCAGTTTTTGGCCTGCATTATATTTTTATAAGTTTACAAAACTTTGCATAAACAGACAGGACAGACAAACTCGATGCAGCAGCATGGGCTCAGAAACCTCAACATAGGCAAGGCACCCAGTCACTTAAATATGTTAACAGCAAGAAATAAGTTTTGCCGGTCAATCCAAACAATAAATAGGTAGAAATATATGCACAGAACTTTGGTTTGACAAAATAATCTTTCAGCTGCTGGTGCAAGCAATTAGTTATTGCACACAGCCTACACACGGTGTCCATCTGGCCGGCATCAGAAACCGTCACCCACACTCTGTCACGCGGGCCCGCCCCCTTGGCAAATTAACAGGTATTACAGGCGCCGCACGAAACCACTATACCTGTTGCTGCCTGACACCACCTGATACGCCCGTGTAATTAGGCCTAGCGCGCACAGCGTAGCACACAGTCAATTAGTTGACAATTGCAACTACCACACAATGCCCACATACCTTGTTGTACATTTCCTATGTTGACAGCATTGTGTTTTTGTTATTTTCACCTCTGTTGTGTGTAGCGTAACTATACAGGGTAAACAAACGGGTGAGTTGAAAATGAAAATAGATATTTGAAAAAAGATTAATCTTACCGTGTTATTGTTCCATCTTCAGCGTGAGCAATGGTTAATATTACTTCCAAAGCTGGCTTCATTTGCGGGAATCCCCCTCTCGAAGTGCAGATTTTATTTTGGCGGTTAGAGAGACAGCTCAGAAATTGTTATTTGCTAGTTTTTTTTTGAACGTTGCTTTGTATACTTTCCAAACATGCGTGTCAGTTCTCTCCGTTTATTTTATCCATCTGAGAGAATGCTGCAAGTGGAATTCTACAAAGTTACAAAAATTTCTTCTGTTCTCAATTCACACAGCCTTCTAAAACCACATGCCATAATCTAGATAGCATCTTAGATATTGATTTTCCTATCAATTTAAGGATTGTTTGACATTAGTGGTATGATTGTTACCTACTTCTTCAACAGTTATGCATTCATCATACACTGGAATTGGCATTCAGTTTGATATTAAAGCTAACAGCCTGTTCTTCAAAACCTTCGAAAAATCTTCGTTTTATCTAACAGAATTATTCCTTGATAAGTGAATAAGCTTTTATTTCACGTTTTCTTTTCACGCCTTGTCTGAAATACAGCAGCAGGTTTGCTATGTCAACTGAATTTTATGTACCTTTGTGTAACGTTCCGTCCTCTATAAAATTCCTCTATTCTTTTCACAACAGATTGCACCTTCTTTCCAATGATGTTGAATAGCAGCATAATAGTCCAAGGAGCAGTTGAATTCAATTATTGTATTCGTCTATAGGGATTCACCAGCGACTTCAACGTCCCAATCAATAGTTAAGGTCCTTCTTCATCATCACTGATCACATAGTTTCTATTTCTAGGCTAAGTCCCTGTTGATTGCTCTGATTTATATTTCTCTAAGCAAGACAGACTCCTGTGAACTCTGCAAGGCCTTCACTCATTTTTTGATTCCATCCTAATAGTACACATTCAATAACAATTTGTAGACAACAAAAACTTAACCACCTTCTCCCACGTCGATCAGAGAAACGCACTGGTGAGCGCCACTCTCATGGTCCTGAACAGAGTCGTTTGTTGGTTGCCTCCAAAAACGGGGCCTTGAAGGGCCCACTTGGGCATGTGAGCCAAGCGCCCCAGGCAGAGGTGAGGGATAAAACAGTTGGGACAACGTCACTTGTTTGGCAAGCCTTGACTGGAGAATTAGAAACATGATCCAACATATGAACCGCCGCCTGAGTGTAGTGTGGTGTGTATCCAATCATGCCCTGAAGTCACCCAAGTCCCTTAATTAAGATACACCGCAAGTCCTTAATTAAGTACTTGATAAGTTACCCCAAGTTCATAATTAAGTTTCTTAATTAAGTCTTAATTAAGTCACCGTCAAGTATTTTAATTTAAGTTTTCTTAATTAAGTTCTTAATTAAGTATCTTATTAAGTTACCTCAAGATAGTAATTAAGTCGTCCTTTAAGTACAACCAAGTTCCTTATTTCAAGTTACTCCTATAATACAGCAAAAAACAATACAACTATTTTTTATCTTAAATATTAGATGTCTAATATAGTACAACACAACACGCCTCAAAAAAAACGCTCATCGTTGAGATGTCTGCTTAAACGCCTTGGTGGTGAAATTGGTCAGCATAGATCTTAACTGTAAGTACTTACAAAACTCCAAGCAAACCGCATTGATTAACAATTCTGGTCTCTGGAAATGTCTTTTAATTAGACTCCATGTCTTTATTTTATATTGACTCCATCAATATTTAATAAACAAAAAAAATCCGGCCATGAATCTATTTATATCAAAAAAAAAAATTAAATTCAAGTTCTTTAAAAATATTAATGCATTATAAATTGATCAAAATGATTTATTGTTATTGGCGGGCTGTCGTGTCTGTTGTCTTCTGTATTTAGTGGTTCAGATATTTATTGACTGCTATTAGTTTAAAGTTTGATGCATTGGTTATATATTTTAAAACGCGATAATAACTGCCTCTCCATCAGCAGCATGGCGCCCAAAAAGGAACAACTGGTTTTAAGTTCATATTCTCCATGGAAAGACTTTGGAGCCCTTGAATTAACTTGCTCTTGTTTTTGGAGCTGGCATTGGATCAACTGGTTGGGCGTTAAAGCGTGTTATGTTATCAAGTATGAGTTATATTCTGTGATTGTACCTTAATTTTCTTTGTCTGTTAACTCAGCTATCCTTTTTCCCTGCTTCAACACGCCCAGGGATTGCTTTAGCTTTCACCCTCGCACTATCTCTACCTGTTCAGTGTTTTCTGATTCAATGATTTCTGATTCTGTCTGATTTACCCGACTCGTTCATTTTGAAGGGAACATAAAAATCTATCGAATAAAAGTAATATAATCCCAAGATTAACGGTGATAGAACAATGTTCCAAATCTGTAATATAAATCACAGCATAGAAGGACTCTAATGACTTTGTTAAAACTGGATCTTGCGTTAAAAACATACGTAAGAATCTAGTTCAGAATAATGGGAGCTTAATCAGCTGACATAGTTTAGTGTAACAAACGAAAGCACCGTTTGCCCCCACACTTTATTTACCATTCATGACCCAGGGCTGCACTTCATACCTGTTAAGTGATACATTATAAGTCTTGTGGGCGACATCTGATTGAACTGTTTCTATGCTGAATTTCAGTTTCCGAGAACTGTTTGTCTTCCACTCCCACAAGCCGCCAAAGAATACAACCTTTTCCTTTTTGGGGCATAAAAGCTTGATCATCAACTTCTTCATTTGATAAGAAGCCCCAGACCAAGCTGTGTATGCCGCTCTGTAGCTCTAGCAGGTCATCGCTGTTCATGTTTTTTTATTAATTATAATTTATTTTATTTTTAAAATGAGCACCGAAAAAAACAATTAACCAACCATGTATACCATCTGGTTCTTTTCCGCCGTTATTGGAGGTCTAAGTGTAGGATACACAAAGCTTGTAAAAGCCTGTTAAAAATAAAAACCGGCAGATCTATGGCAAAAACTAGACTTGAAGACTCCAGCAAAGCTTATCGCCTATTATTACAGCGTTCATTTGCTACGAAAAGATAGGATTTCAAGTAAACCAAGGAAAAAAAAAATAAATCCAGAAAAATAAAATGTAAAAAAATACATTTATAAAAAATGGCTTCACTCGTAATGATGATAGGTGGTCGCTGTGGTGACTGCGCTTGCTTTTAGCGGAAGTTAATTACGCGTTTAGTTAAAACTAACGGGATGACGGCGAGAGAAAAGACATAACAAAGCTGTGGAAGCAACTAGCTGCAGCAACAAGATCCGCTATGAAATACCAGAGAATTGAGCAGTAAGATTTTATTAATAACACACTGAACAAAAACAGGGCCATGCAGCAAACACAATTTAAAAGATGTTTGATCAAGCCAATAAAACAATATTATCTAGTAACAGGCAAACCGATCCCGAGACGTTGCCCCCCTACCAAAAATCAGTGACATTTCTCATCCATGCAGAAAACCAAAGAAGCAAGAAAATCGCGTTTATTGCCATTGGTATGCACGCGAAGTCTAAAGTTTTTTTGTCGCGCATAATATTGGCAGAAAAAAAAAAGAAACAAAATCTATTATTTCATCACCCCAAAGGATATTGGAAGGGATATAACAGCAATAAAAAGCTAAGCCAAGCAGCGGGAGTCAGTGAACAAACATCAAAGGAATGGTTATCTAAACAAGCGAAATGGCAAATTTATTTACCTGCACCTAGACGAATACAGAGACCACACTTTGTAAATAGCCATCCCGAACACACCCATCAAATAGATCGTTCTATAATTTTACCCCATATAACGATTAGACGAAAAAGATTTACGTACCGCACTCACAGTCATAATTGACATAGCTTCAGATACAAAGAGCAGAACCATTAACCAAAATGAAGCTTCTGCTGTTGCTGTTTGGCTATACAACTAAATAAACCAACCGAGGCCCCCTAACTTATCCTCGCTATGATTCAAGTCGAAAGATGGAAAAGAATTTAAAAGGCCAAGTGAATCACTTATTGTTAAAAACCTAGAGTTAACCATTAAAAAGAGCATTCCAGGAGTTTTCAACCAGGACACAGGCTATTAAGGTTGAAAACTTTTAAACACACATTATCTGAAAGAAACTTTTTTTCTACCATAGTATCACAGAGAGCTTATAGACACTCTCACGCAACAAACAGAATGGGTAAGAAGACTGCCCTCAAGTTTTGCGCTCAATGAAATATGAAGAATTTAAAGGGCTAAAAACCAGTACAAGCATCAAAAGAAAAACAATAATTTGTCTGAAGACTCCAGTAACAACCCCAAACTATAACCGTTTGGTTTAAAAAAGTACGGTACCTTTATTTGAACGCCGGGGGGAAGCTGAAGGGTACACTCGCATCAAGGGGCAAGCAGAATCCGTATGAGTGTGACCCGAACGAAATAAAAAGAATTGTACAAGATGAAACCGGCGCCGTGTATTATTTACGAGCAACTGACACAACAACACAACAGGCTCCTCAAAGATCTTTTTGTGAAAGAAGAACTGCAAATAAACCCGCCAACCAACAGTTCCGCTTAATTCATTGACGGTTCTCCAATGTCCCTATGCATAAGAAAAACTCTGGATTAACAAACACCGTTTTTTAGTGTTTGTTCTATCCTAATGACTTCTTTGTTACAAAACCGTTGTGTTGATCTTAAGTAGATAATCGCAGTTACGTATTATGAAGAAAAGTCTTAATAGTCACAACAATGCCCTGTCTTTTGTAGTTGTCATGCGATATGCTCACTTGCACAACACTGCGAGATATTCCTTAGCATTCTAATAGTTTTCCCACCTGGCACTCGAAATACTGTACAATTTTTACCTTAACCCCACATACCTCCTTGAACACCTTTCCAGATAATCATCCCTTTTGCATCTTTCCTAAAAACCTTCTTATTAGTAATTGAATGCAAAGGCGAATTCTTTAGGCATAATCAGATGTGTCGTACCAAATCCCGCATGCCCTTTAAGCTACTACTAATTCCATGTCTTTAAACAATGTCTTCATAGGGATATTTATAACAAAAACAATCTGTGTAATCTGTGTAAAGTAGCACTCTGGAGACATCTGGATACAATGTTTTAAAGTAGTCATAAAGAAATTCTAACATTAAAAGCTTTTTGATACTTCTAAAACATGTAAACCCAATAAATACAGGTTTAGTTCTAATTTGGCTTTCCTTTTTTTTTCATCATTATGGCCAAAAAGCTGATCATGAATTCTTCTGAAGTCCTGATAATTAGGTTTTGAAGTCAGCTTAATTGCTTCGTTTCTCTCTGGTGACCAAGTCTAACATCTTAACGCTTGTGCGGATTCTCCATAGTCTTGTTCCGAAAACAGCTGTTGTTCATCAGCTTGAAAAAGTTCTTTTTTCTGTAAGCTTCTGGATTTAGTTCTGAGATCAGTGTTCATCATGATGTATGTTTTCATGAACTGTTCATGATCAAAAGCAAATTATACGATGAACAGCAGTCCACTTTAAACCAGGTCATAAATAAAATTGCAGAAGTCTGTAATGACATACAAAATTTTTTTTGCCCCGAGAAGATTAATAGGCACAATTTAGGCGGCTCTCTTGGAATCTTCTTTAGGCTTTCTGCTGCTAATGGATAGTCAATTTTCAGGTCTAGGAGTTCATGAGATAACTAAGTCAACTTCTAGAATGTTACCCACGCTGTTGACCCGGCGTCAACTGCCCCCAACCACTTTAATGCTTTTTGAATAATATTTGTACTGCCGTCCTGTGTACAATTTAAAGTTTGCGTAAATGGAATGATTGCCCATAGCCCCAACCATACAAATTAGAGTTTTGCATCTAAAATACATAAGATTAGTTAGACCTTTTACCTTGATCATAGGTCGTCCAAGTAATTGTTGTTTGCTTTACAGTAATATGCGACACCAAACTAATACCGCCACGCAATGCCGTTTTCCAATCATCTGAATCAATGGCAGGTCAGACAATAAATCAATCTGTCTTCGCAGTAAAACTTAAAGAAAGCATCCCAACACCATTTCCCGGGCGCAAGAATGTAATGCGCAGGATCAGCTATAATGTTTCATGCAGGTCTTCCTATAATTTTTCAAAAATATCCGCAACAAACATGTATCGGCCATCAAGTATGATCATGATATCTCCCCATCGTATTTACAATCTAACTTCTGCCACGCATCTTGACATGCTGGTAATCGAGTCGCTGATGTCCTTCCTCTAAGGCTAAGTCAAAGAACCGCGCGCCTTTATGATAGGAAGTGTGTCCTTCAATCAAACCAGTCCCAACTGAGTTCATAATGTATTCATACAGAGTAAACACACTTTGCTAACAAGGCGATGGTCAAAATATACTTCCGTTATTGGGCAGGACTTTAAGGACAAGCCCAGCGACTCTAATGAACTCCATCATGAAGTTGCATAGAGTCATAAGAAGAACATGTTATATTAAAATGAAACACATGTACTTTCTGAAGACTGTGCAAAGCCATGACAACCCTGAAGGCATCGTCTACTGCTTTCAATTATAAGATGAGATTCGAAACCTCGCATAGTTAGAAAGAAGATGGGCAGCTTCCCATGACTTAGGATCAAACTTTAGTTTGAAGATTGCAGTTGCTTGGTGCGCTGCTACTCTGAACTTTCCACTAAATGTGATCATGGATCTCTTAAAGATGGAATTGGTTCCTCACTAGAAGTTCTAAACACAAATCCCCAAACAACACCAATGTGTGGCAGAGTTCATAACTGTTGTTGAACTTCAGGCGTCATCTTGATTTACAGATAAATTCAGATTATAATAACAATCATTACGCACCGTCTGCAAATGCGCTGTAAAAATCTTCTAGCCGCATTTTTGGCCTCTGTATAATTCTTGCGTTGAATGAGCTCCATCCACCTAACAAGTATTGACGGCAAATGAACAGAATCTGATGATTACTCATTAAGACTGGTTTTTCGAAGTTTATGTGCCGACTGGCCCTTACATAAGGAACAATAAGCGACACCAAGTCAGCGCTAAACTACGTATGGGAGATTTTGCAGGCCGATTCCTTCCAGTTCTTAAAACTAACTTAAACTTCACGCCTTCTGGGGGCGAGTAATTAGTTTCTGTATTACAGTCAAACTGGGCCGATACAATGTTCTTAGTTCGCTTGCGGCTTGAACAGATGGAACTCATGTTAAACATTTCTTCTACAGAATTTCTTGTTTATACGGTCTTTGTTTGAAGTAGGCTGTTATTAGTCTACACATTGTTCGTATCAAAGAGTAATGTGGGAGCCCCGCTGGTGAAAGCATTGGCAAGCAGTAAGGTTCAACAAGGCTTTTATATTCTGGCTCGCCAATAGTGGCTATTTTTGGACATTTTAAAAAAGGCCTGTAGATTTGTTTCCGCCTCATCCCATGTGTAGACATTGAACAGTTATAGGATTGTTTTGTTCTTCAAACTGAATCAATGGAATCCACGCTAACATGAAAGGATATTCCATCGAAGTTAAATCATTGATGTAAACCCAATCTATCGACACATCACTCTGCGTTTTTTGCGGGCGAGAGCAGCCTTGCGAGAACAATCCCCCACAAACCAAAAAAAACCACATAAAACATTTTGTATGTCGTCTGTAATCTTTATGTTTAGAACTGCTCTTTTTTTTCTATTTCTTTTTTATTTATTCCGCACTAATGCTGGAGGTAGTGAATGTAAAGACCTGCCTACAATCGGCGCATACTTAGTCCTGTTTTAATCAGATCATTAAGACTTCGCCCACTGACCAACCAGAGCCTCTTCATTTTGGCTTCTTCAGCGGCCACATCAAACTGTGTAAGCATTTGGTCTGCCCCAACCAGGTTTTAAGGTCATTACGAGAAAGATAGTCTGTTGTTTAGTTGAGACCCCAGACTTCATAGGTTTTTTCTTCATTTATTGTTACAAAGTCGATTAAAACAGCCTAACATTACTTTTTAACTGGCGGGTCTATTAGTTAGTTTACCTGGAACAAGATAAATAGCAATGAGCAAACACTTGCCTGTACGTTTGTTGGATCAATGACTTCTAAAACAATATCATTCAGTGCTCTTGATAAATCTCTTGC